>JAVIWC010000557.1:0-186965 GCA_031894815.1 Creontiades dilutus
CAACAGTGAAATGCGAATGGGTCTGTTTACGTGGCAACTGAAATACAATTACAAGTTACGGTAGGGGCCAGGCGCCAAGTCTAGATAATGCAGAGTGGACTACGTCAAGTAAACTATCTAGGGTATCTATTACAGAAATATTTGACCATCGTGTAATAGGTTGTAGCGTATTTAAAATTTGAATTATAAAATTTATGGAGGCAGTACAATAATCTCAATTTTTTATGGAAATTTGATGAAATGTAGGGCAGCAATGAAATGCGGCGGTTCATGATTGGATGCGGAGGTAATTCCGAAATGTCGAATGGAATTTTCCCTCCTGCTTCTCGCGTTTCATCGGGCAACTCGATAAAGGAGACGAAATCTCTCAGGTCATTGACCTCCACATGTCCTCTCCTTCCTCTCTCGTATTCATTCACAGACCCTCCTCCCACTCTTTTCGTCGACATCAGTTATGAGAAAGCACTCCCGCCACATTACGTAACAGCTCAAGTTCTCTTGTTTCGAAATCGATATCGGGACATCGTCTGGCGTTGTTCGCGAGGGACTTTTTTTCTCTCGATTCTCCCTCGTGCTTTCAGAAGTACTATAACCGCTTGAGTAATCGTCGATGTATCCATCAAAAACAATGGGAACAATGAAATGATAAATCAGTTTCGTCTAGAAAGTACGCTGCTTTGGATCTTGTACATTCGTAGAAAAATTCAATTTGAAAATATAATTACATGTGCCATTAAGTGTGTAACGAGAGATTCCACTATACGTACCGGTGGTTGCTAGGATCGTTCAACAATTATCAACATAATAAGAACAGGAATTATTTGTAGGACAAAAATACAACAGCCAGATTCACACCTTGAGGATGTTCTATGGAGTTAACTTTGGGTTTTCTCAAGGTTTTCACGAAAATAGCCAAGTTAATTATCATACATCCAAGTGATTTTTGACTGAGAATCGTTTGGGTTTCATTTCAGATCCGTAGAAATAAGATCATAAGAAATAATCGCAATTTCTGATCCTAAAAGTGATCCTCAAACCTCACAATGACGCGTTATTGAACGATAATAAACCCGTGTGTTGGAATTGGCAGCGGCACAACACCACTGATAATTTTCATTAAATAGCAAGCAAACTTGGTCTAAATGGAATTTCGAGAATGACAACAGAAGCGGTGAAAGGGCCAGGGTGGGAGAGAGGACTGCAAAATGAATGACGCACGTTCGAATAAATAAATCAAAGATTCCATCAAAACTTAAGAAGGAAGAATTTTAGTTATTCAGTGCCCCAACCATTCGTCGCTTCGACACTTGAGGTTTTCCTTTTTTATTCCCTTACTAGTTTAAAGGTCCTGCTACGCAGGTTGAAAAGAATTAGGTGAATAACACAATTAGGGAGTATAATAACAATACGCAAAGTCAAAAAATCGTATATCCCAAGTCCTGGAGGAGGGGACCATGGCCTGGGAGCATGGGCCATACCCTGGGAGACGCTTCCCCCCGCTGGAGACCTCTTTCCTACACAGTCGGAGGGAAGCGGGGGAGCAGGTCGGTTGCCCTGGGAGACGCTCCGCAGCGGACGGTGGGGGGAAGGGGAATTCCACCCGCCCAGCGTTACCACCCCCTGAAAAGCGGATATACTCTGATATTTTCGCTTTATATAGTTTTTGCTTCAGAATCTACCAAGGTACCGGAAGCATTGTTTTCACTTTCGGAATGTGAAAATTTTTTTGTGTCCAAAATCGAAAATTCCACTTGAATCTTGCGTTTTAGACATTTCTGAACAATTTAGGTTCCGTTTCTGTCTGTCAGCAAATCCTTGTTACGGGCAAAACTACACGAAGTTATAGTCCGATTTTGATGAAATGGATGAATCGGGGATTGTGCGGGTTGGAGTGTAGATGGTCCCCTATAGGTTTCATGACCCCCGGATCAATAGTAGTCTCTGCGCATGCGCAAACGTGAAAACCTTGTTACGCGAATAACTCAGGGAGTTCTTGACCGATTTCGATGAAATTTACAGGATTGGTTGGTTTGATGTGTAGATAGTCCCCTATGCTATGGAGCAAAATTTTTTTGTCTCCAAACCTCTGCCAAGTGGGTGTGGCACATAGCTTCCTCGTATTTATAACATGACTGTATAGATCATTGAAAATTATTATTGACTAAAGAACTTCGTTCAATTAGGCGAAGTAAATGTTGAATTAGGGTAAATTTATTGTTATGCAGGAGCGTAACTTGAGAAAATAAAGGTAGGCATGTTCAACTATTGAACAAACTATAAGGTATACCTAATAAGTCCGAACAATCCCTGAAAATGTCATCGAAATTGGTCGAGAACTCCCGCAGTTATGCGCGTAACAAAGATTTCACGTTTGCGCATGCGCAGAGGCTACCATTGATCCGGAGGTCATGAAACCTATAGGGGACCCCTAACCCGCACAATCCCTGAAAATTTCATTGAAATTGGTCAAGAACTCCCGGAGTTATGAGCGTAACAAGGATTTTCACGTTTGCGCATGCGCAGAGGCTACATTGATCCGGGGGTCATGAAACCTATAGGAGACCATCTACACCTCAACCCGCACAATCCCTGAAAATTTCATCAAAATCGGACTATAACTTCGTGTAGTTTTGCCCGTAACAAGGATTTGCTGACAGACAGACAGACACACAGACAGACACGGAACCAAAATTGTTCAGAAAGGTCTAAAACGCAAAATGCGAGTGGAATTTTTGATTTTGGAGACAAAAAAATTTTCACATTCCGAAAGTGAAAACAATGCTTCCGCTACTTTAGTAGACTCGGAAGCAATACTCTAGTTAAAGTATATACGTATAATCAGGGAACTATTTTCGATATGCTGCCTGTTCCGAAGTGTTATGAGTGTGTTCAACTACGGATAGGTAATCTATAAACTCATAGGTAGTCTAAGCTACAATCACACTATCGAATTATTTCGTGCATAATAAAACTTTATGAACGAAGATGGTTCAAGAGAAAATAGGAGTACTATCAGAGTAAAGAAACATCTTTGGTTTTTTTCCACGAATTCGGTCTGAGAAAAGTCTGAAACGGATTTGTATCATGTTATTCATTCCTCTTGGGCTTAGCTGGTACTACAACCTCTACTAGACCAATTATAATCTATTACCTATCCTTCTATTGATCAATCATTGCATGGGACTTCCTAAACATGCGGCACCTACCTAATCTCAGCGTAGGTATATGATTTTTGATTAGAGATTTTGTAGGAAAATACTTGGTACTCACCAATCCATGAAGATTCACGTTCCGAATAGATGGAAGGCTTTTTACGCGAACACGACACGGAGTAGACTGCCGGAGACGCGCGCCCGAACACAGACAGGAGAGAACTGGTCGAGACCGCCCGCTCTCCTATACGAGGCGGCCGGCGGAGGGATACTAGGGTGTGGCCGCGGCGCCCGAAAACTTCGTGTTTTCGAAGCCCAAGTTTTTAGGAGCCCAAAAACTTCGAAAACACTTACTTTTTGGCGCATCTTCACAAAAGACCCTTTGAAATAAACTTGAAAACAGAGTACCATGTCTTAATCATCAAAAATATAGGAACTACTTTTCTAATAGTAATAACTCCCTAGAAAAATAGCTTAAAGGCGGATTCACACTCGCGGTAGCGCGGAAGTCAGACCACAGTCAGGTAAGAGTCACGTCAAGGGGCCGCCCATTCACACTGCAAGGTCAGATCACGTCAGGGCAGAGCAGGTCATCTATTAGAAAAGACTGAAAAAGAACGAATTGTAACGAAATGAGCAAATCAGAAACTAAAATTAGACGAGATTTGACTTCGTGATTCACATTTTCCGTTCAGGGGGAAGGTCACGTCAGGTTTTGATCGCTCGCCGTGCGACCTGACGGTAGGTGACTGGAGGAAGATTTGATGTTGACGTTACCGCGCCCGTGAGTGAGGATCACCCCGTTTGGTTTCCATAGAAGCAATCTTGACATGACTCTGACCTGACTGTGGTCTGACGTTCCCGCTACCGCGAGTGTGAATCCAGCTTAAAGGTGGATTCACACTCGTGGTAGCAGGGGGTGGTAACGCTGGGCGGGTGGAACGTCAGACCACAATCAGGTCAGAGTCACGTCAAGGTCAGATCACGTCAGGGCTGGCCCATTCAGCTATTCCGCGCTGCAGCCGAACTGGCACGATCCGAGGTGATAAAAAATTGGTATACAATCGCTAGAATTGGTATAAAATCCACCCGGCATACTTCATTAAGAGTTCTGTATTAAGAAAGTATTAAGCATAAGAAAGTATTAAGTGTTTTTAAGTAACACGCAACATTACCTATTATTAATAACCAAAAATGTTATGTATTATTTTAGACCTACTTACTACTTCAATAAATACTTGCTACTTTTATTATTGAATATCTACCTACCCACTTAGGTAGGTATTCAACCTACTTTTGACACAACTACTTATGCTTTTGAAATACAGTACATATTCCTACCTGCTGATAGGTAGGTTTATTACCAATGTAAGTGGATAAAAAAATATATTACAACCTTCCTTGAATTATTTGAGTGTTTGCCGTATTTGCTGCTATTCCCTTGTACATTGTACTTCCGAGTACAATGGATAGGAAAAATCGTACAGAAATCGTTGTTCCCTCTCGCTCAATGTACTCGATCAACCTTTCGTCATATATTCGAAAAGACTGAAAAAGAACTAATTGCAACGAAATCAGCAAAGTTGCTTAGTCGTTGTTGTCCTGTCAAGTTCCTGATGTAGGTTTTTATAATCCTGTTTTCTAAAACTTCTTTCATTCGATGCTACACACACGGGTATTGTAAGAAAAATTCTCAAAGCTGTGGTTATATTGGGATAGGCGTCATGGAGGCCGTTTTGGCAAATATAAACCAAAAGTTAGAATGGAGTAGCTCGTCTCGTCAACTACCCTGCATGCGGCCGCTCAAGGCTAGTTCTCGCCTCGCGAAGTATACGTTTTCTATATCCTTTGTCTTTTCTTGTAGGCCTATTGTATTCCTTATTTATATTATTGCTTCCGAGTCTACTAAAGTAGCGGACGCATTGTTTTCACTTTCGGAATGTAAAAATTTTTTTGTCTCCAAACCTCTGCCAAGTCGGTGTGGCACATAGCTTCCTCGTATCCATAACATGACTGTATAGATCATTGAAAATTATTATTGACTAAAGAACTTCGTTCAATTAGGTGAAGTAAATATTGAATTAGGGTAAATTTATTGTTATGCAGGAGCATAACTTGAGGAAATAAAGGTAGGCATGTTGAACTACTGAACAAACTATAAAATAATAAGTTCGAACAATCCCTGAAAATTTCATCGAAATCGGTCAAGATCTCCCGGAGTTATGCGGGTAACAAGAATTTCGTTTGCGCATGCGCAGAGGCTACTATTGATTGGGGGGCCATGAAACTCATAGAGGACCATCTACACATCGAACTGAATAATCCCTGAAAATTTCATCGAAATTGGTCGAGAACTCCCGGAGTTATGCGCGTAACAAGGATTTCACGTTTGCGCATGCGCAGATGCTACTATTGATCCGGGGGTCATGAAACTTATAGGGGACCATCTACACCACAACTCGCACAATCCCTGAAAATTTCATCACAATTGGTCGAGAACTCCCGAAGTTATACCCGTAACAAGGATTTCACGTTTGCGCATGCGCAGATGCTACTATTGATTGGGGGGCCATGAAACTCATAGAGGACCATCTACACATCAAACTGAACAATCCCTGAAAATTTCATCGAAATTGGTCGAGAACTCTCAGAGTTATGCGCGTAACAAGGATTTCACGTTTGCGCATGCACAGAGGCTTCTATAGATCCGGGGGTCATGAAACTCATAGGGGACCATTTACATATCAAACCGAACAATCCCTGAAAATTTCATCAAAATCGGACTATAACTTCGTGTAGTTTTGCCCATAACAAGGATTTGCTGACAGACAGACAGACACACAGATAGACACGGAACCAAAATTGTTCAGAAAGGTCTAAAACGGAAAATGCGAGTGGAATTTTTGATTTTGGGGACAAAAAAAATTTTTCCATTCCGAAAGTGAGAACAATGCTTCCGCTACTTTAGTAGACTCGGAAGCAAAATGTGGTAATCAAAGGGAATAACATGATGAACTTTGATGGATAGGAATAATATAACCCCAAATGATTATATTGACATCATCAGTTTTTATGAAGCCCGAGTTCAAGAAGATGATTGTTAACTGATGATATTCACATTCATGTCAATGTTCTTTTGTCCTGTGAAGGTTCGCTTTCGATAAGATCGCTCTTCCGATATAGCAAAAGGATGACGATCTGGATGGCGTCATTCACTTCACTTAATCTTTGGAAACAAGTTTTTAAAAATAATTTATCCATTCATTACCGAATCCCTTTTCAGATTGATAGAAAACGATCCTGAGAAGGCAGTTAAAACTAAACTCAAAATTTGACGTTTTAACCTGATTTTCTAGAAGTTTGACCCATTTTTTTATTGAACAACGAAAAAGTAATTCCATTACCAAAAACTAACGTTTTGTACCTAAACGAGGACAAATTTGAATTTGTCAAACTCGCCTAGGAGTGTTTAAAAACACTGTTTTCAATTGTCTAATTTTCAAAATTTTCCGAGGGGGGGGGCACTGTTGAACCGCACCACCACCTCAACATTATGGTACGGCCCTTCTGGCAGATAGTTTGGAGACC
This sequence comes from Creontiades dilutus, assembly GCA_031894815.1. Classification (NCBI taxonomy): domain Eukaryota; kingdom Metazoa; phylum Arthropoda; class Insecta; order Hemiptera; family Miridae; genus Creontiades; species Creontiades dilutus. The sequence continues at coordinate 6,741 of JAVIWC010000557.1, forward strand.
CCTGGTACAGAGCATCCTTGAGTAAGTTATAACATAGTTCATATTTATAGCTTTTTTTGCCAGATCTCTTTGACTTCGTCTGATAACGTTGTCTCTGCTTTCTAAATTGTTTTAATCCCTGAAGGAGCATCTGCACAAACTGAGAGTTTGGCGATAAGTCTTATTCAATTCTAACATTTGTCCCTCCCTTTCGACGCCAAAAAACTAAATTAGACAAAATCTGGGAGCAGCAATAAGCGAACATACGACGAAAACAAAACTAATCTTCCATTGCTCTTAGTCTCAAATTGAAACCAGTGTACATTATTCACTCACAACTAAATAATTATAGATTCTACTGATAGATTTTACAAGAAATTTTAGACATGAAATGTCGAAAATATTTTTATCCCAGAATCTTGTATTATGCTTCATAGGAACGGTCTTCAGCCTGACCATCTGTATAATCTAATTAACCCTCGAAATGCAATATATCCAAATCTAGCTCTTCCTGGGATAAATACAGAATTTTATAAGCGCAATGAATACATAAAGGGACTGTATAAATTCTGGAAATATAATATTAAGAAATATAAGGTGTATAGAACATTTTAAAACTTCCTGGAGAAAATTGCGAATTAGGACGTTGTTGCATGATCTATTTTGGACCAAATGTATGTTTTTTCCCCATAACTTCAACAATGGTCTATTACTTTTCTTCTCATCCCACTATTGGCACCTAGAATTGTAATTTCCGTTTTTGCAATTGTTTGGTGAGCAGATTTGGTTGATCGAGTAAGCTCTTTTAATTGCTCGTTCTTTCAAGAACCAACAGAGTGCAGTCTTCTGAGGTGACGATGTGAACGTAAGGCTTCACACGTCTTTGAGGTAGGCCTCAAGTCTTTGACTTATTCTCATGGTGGACAAAACTTTCAACTACTTATATAATATATACATATTATGTAGATTTAGAAACTCACTGTAAGAAAACAAATTGCGACAGAAAGAGGTATTCGTACCTGTAAGAGAAAAAAAAAAGGTTAGCCACATTGAATACGGACAGTCTCAAAGTAATTGGAATACATTCAATCATAATAGTTATCCACCATGTATCAACTCCGTATTGGTTAATAAAGGCCAATATTTCATCAGCTATGAGCGCTACTCGAAGGTCTGCCTGGAGCAGTTTTACATTTCTAAAAGGATTTATATTGGATTTGATAATTTTGAAAAACGGTAAAAAGAAATCTCGGTAAGTACTTCCAGAACCATAGGTAACCCTACAGGTACAAGATTGGTGCTCATTGAAATATGGAAAGTCGTATGTTCTGGTGCGTACATACTGAGAAAATACTGTGTAAAGGCTATCGATCACTAGAAATCAAATATTTCCTTGTACTACCGTAGGCTAAACTTGGTATCAAATTGATAGTTGCAGAGGAATAAAAATAAAGCTATCATTATCAAAGACGCGGTTTGTCGGCTGGGAGAATGCAAACAAGGAAGATAACGAAAGCACTCAGATAGCTCGTTTATAGTGTCGTAAACGGGTAAACACGCGGTCGAGGCGCGTGGATTTTCGAATGCCACAGATAACTTTTGTTTGTTAAGATGCAATGTTGCGGAAGAATGTTTTCTGGGATTCTGAATACGAAAAAAAGAATAAAAGGGTTTTCATTCAAAACAATTGAAGATAATTTTCTCCTCGAGATGGCGATTCTATTAGTAACAATGAAACCCTGATAGTAAATGGGCGGGTGAAAGTCAGAAAAGGTTGACGATATCCGAACGAATGAAGCAAGTTGTCAAGCAAGGAGCAATTGTTGGATTGAAGGAAGCCTGGAACGTTATTAACTGAGTTAGCTACTTAGCTGTTACCAAGTACTTCCTTTCCTTTTAATTGAGCAAAATCGACATCAAGAGACCACTTGTTGAAATAGTTGAAATTTGTTTGAATATAGAGCACTGAAGGTTCTTCATTTCATTCTCGACCTAGAATGCTAAAATTTGTAAGATGGGGTTCAACTGATATAGTATGTCAGGTGGGTTTCATACTCTGAAAGACTGGCTCCTGATCAGCTGACGGAATAATTTTTTTACTGATGTATTTGACGCGAGTGCGATGCTGAAATGGGAAAGAGAAGTCGATAAAAATTGGCGAAAACGAATGGACGATCACCATGTAACTCTGAGATTCCTTCGATATTAAACCAACAAAACAAAAATTTGAAGGAGAAATAATGGAGAATGTTGACAGATGCTCAAAGACCATGTGAGTTCTGAGGGGGTTCTGTTTCATACTCTACCTCAAAATATGGTATTTGAAAGAAAAGCCTTCAGATTATTGGTGAAAAACTGGTGTTTGATTAGCTGAGTAAGTCCGATAGCTATTTTCGTTTATATTCAATATCCAACCAATGAGGATGGGAATTAGTAGGAGAATTAATGAAGTTGGTTGAAGGATTTATGAGGGCACCGAGTGAGTTCTGGAGCGCACCGAGTTAATCTAAAAAGATGCCGTTTGAAAGGAAGGGTTCAGATGATTCGTGAAATATTGGCTTGAAATTACCTGAATTAGCCGGGTTGCGACTTAATTTTTTTCTTCAATTGGCATTAGCCTGCAGCCATAGCCACGAAGACTTTCATTAGTTATAGTAAGTTACAGTTATATATTCTAGAAAATTAAATTTTTACTTTTACTTTGTAAATGAATAAGCATAAGGCGTTAAACACAGGTAACAGTTTGCAATAAATGATCTGGTGGTAGCAGACGGAAGTCTCTAGGTGTTGAGTAGCAACATCCAGCATTTTTTCCTTGCTTCGGCATGCATTGGGCACTTTATAATGATATGTAGAAGTGTTTCGGTTTTCGCGTCATCGCAGTTCCTAAAATAGGGGGTTTCACTTCGCAATATTTTATGCAAGTATGCGGCACATAGCCCATGATTCGATCGTATTCGAGCAATGATTCGAATCGATCTTCTGTCGAGGTCAAATGAATAGAACCATGGATGCACAAATCTTTTTCGTTTTGCTGTGGAAAACAACCTCCTGTTTCTGCGTTATTGTTCAGCGACTGCTATTGATTGCTACTTCATTTCATGTTCGAGAATTGTAGTTCTTGAAGATTACAACGAAGCTGATGAAGATCTTTGAAAGATGCTTGAGAGTGGGTCATTCTATCATTATCGACGAAATTAAGTCGCCTGGCGATTTAGGGATTAGTTTGTTATTTTGAGAATGAATTTTTTTCTCATTTGAAAATATATGACCTTTTGTTGGTTTCCAGTCATTTTCCATGAAAATATTCCATTTTCATTATGAAAATTAAATTCAATTTGCCCAAAAGTTAGTCCCTCACTTGTACTACGACAAGAATTTCTTATTTTGGGTGGTGAGTAATCATCACACTATATAAAAACCGGCTTATCAGAGTATATCGACGTTTCAGGGGGTGGTAACGCTGGGCGGGTGGAATTCTCGCCCCCGTCTCCCAGGGCAACCGACCTGCTCCCCCCTCCCCCCGACCCCACCAGTGAAGGAAGGAGGGCCCCAGCGGGGGGAAGCGTCTCCCAGGGCAAGCGACGTGGTCCTCTCCTCGGGGATTTGGGATATACGATTTTTTTACTTTTAATATTGTTATTATACTCCCTCATTGTGTTGTTTAGTACTCTACCTCCTATACACACGGGACTTACCCCAACAAGAAGGCACAACTGTTGCCACCTTTGCAGATGATACGGCTATCCTCTCTGTTGGAGATGATATAGAAGCTGCAACACGCAAATTACAGACGTCTACTACTGAGGTTTGTAAATGGACCAAGATGTGGAGAATGAAGCTGAACGAATCAAAATCAGCCCACATCAACTTCACTAACCGAAAAGTCCCAATCTTGGATGTTGAGATCAATTGGAATAAAATACCGCATACTAAAGCAGTTAAATACTTGGGTTTGACACTTGACTCCAAATTAAACTGGAATAAACACATAGAAATGAAGAAAGAAGAACTTAAAATCAAGTACAGAAGGATGTATTGGTTAATGGGAAGGAATTCCCATCTCTCTCTTCACAAAAAACTGCGTATATATAAGCAGATCCTTCGCCCTATTCGGACCTATGGGATACAGATCTGGGGCTGTGCCAAGAAATCAAATATTAAGAAAATCCAAACCTTTCAGAATAAAATACTGAGAAGTATAGTTGGAGCCCCTTGGTACATGCGGAACGATGATATTCATCGAGATTTGAGGATGGAGACAGTCTATGAAATTATTGCAAAATACGCAAGGAAGCATGAACATCGCCTCCACAAACACGTGAACCCGGAGATGCTCTACGTTTTGGACAACGAAGGTGAAATCCGACGTCTCAAGCGAAACAAACCACTGGATTTAGTTGTGCTGCGTGAATAGAAGTGCAATCGAACTCAGTGCTAATTAATTGAGCTATGTAATAAAGGGCTAGATTTTGCTGTAAACCTACCCTCTGGGAATGTACCTTTATTGATATGTAAAATTGCTAGATGATATGTATTTGATTTTTCAGTCGCAATAATAAATCACGAAAAAAAAATTGTGTTATTCACCTATTTCTTTTTAACCTGCGTAGCAGGGCCATTAAATATAGTACTCGTATAATAGTGATTTGTAGCATTTTTTTTAACATTGATTTTCCAAGGTCTTCAAGTAACGCTTTTGACGGTAAGCAGCCTCTCTAGATGTCTACCGAACAATAAGTAGCATTGAACACCTGCGTCCCTAGGTTTTTAAGTTAATCCCTCACTCCTTTTTGAAAAGGGCGCCTCCCCTTCTCGAATAGCAGAAGTAATAAGTTTTCACGATTGGCTACATTGCTCAGGTTGCCACCAAACTCTATGTAACCTTTTCCAGGGCAACCACTCCAATGTTTAGGTTATTTGTGAATTTGTTTGTGCGATAGTTGTTTCTGTTCATTCAAACGAGTTAATCCCTCACCAGCGTGAATGTTGACGAAGATAAGAGAAATTTATTATTCATTTGCTATAATTATTGTGTTTTCAAAGGGGGTACAGTTTCTCATTATTCTTTTTACCGAGAGAAGCATGTTGAGTGGTGTACCTCTCTGAAAGACGCAAAATGTTAGTCCCTCATATGTTAATCCCTCATTTCATAAGTAGTGGGGGAATAACTAAGCAAATGGGGGAACAACATTATGATTTAAATTCAATGAGTTTAAGTCTGTGAACCAATGTATTTAAGTTTTACATTTTTTCTCCCTGTGAGCTCAACAGAGTGCAGAATTTTTCATGTCAAATTGGACTAAATTGTTGTGCTAAAATTGTGCACAATTCAGTTAGTACCTCATTATAATGATTTCAAAGATACCTCTTATTCCACGAACTTCTATGAATGGTTTTTTTTCCGTAGGAGTAATCAGTATCCTACTTAGAAGGGGTTCACGGAAAAAAGTTGATGAAAAACTTCTATTTCAGCAGATGGGTTCTGAAACGCGAATTTCGTACATAATGGGAGAATCACCCGAGTGCCGTGTGAGTTTTCGAGAGTCCTGGGTTGGGGCCTAAACAAGATGAAACTTGAAAAGGAGGTGATGGGTGAAATACCAAACTAATGGAAATGACTATCATCTGATTAGATGAGTCATCCCGGTGTGTACTTTCTTTTCCTTATCAACAGTTGAAAGCTAAGCAGCGGAGAACTGATGAAGACGAATGGCAGATCGTTGAGCACGGATTAATTTGAGGAGCTGGTAAATGTCAAGTTCGACCTACAAAGAAAACGAAACAGGCCCGTGATCAGCTGACTCACTAACGAAATCACCTTTGATCGAGTTTACATTACTTTATTTTCTAACCATCCTGACTGAGATCTTTCAAGGCAACCCAGGGGTTTGTATATGTGCACCAGATGTCGTATATTCTTGACAGTACTGATAAAATACTTACTTTTACCAATTGAGCATTCCAAATTAGAATTGAATGTAGGAAAAATGTCATTCAAAAACAACCAACAAATGTGAAGTTTAATGGAACACGTCCACAGCTCAGTCGCAAAGGAGAGAGTTTCAAGAGAGCAATTAAGGAAGATTTAAGGCCTGAGGAGCAGACGAGTTTTGTAGGATGACTAGGAGGGGGCTTTGGCCCAGTTAAGAAACTTGGCCTGGCAACTCGAAAAGACGGTGCGAGACGTAGAAGGTTGCGTGCGTGGGTGGAACGCGTGTGGGGTTTCCTTCCACTGCACTGACCCCCCTGGAAACTGATATCCTCTTCACGTGACGTCGCTTATCATAGCAGACACTCCCTTTTGTTCCAACACTCAGCCACAGGGAATGTGGGCTCCGAAATGAATGAAATACAAGTTGACATAACTTCAACCCCGATGAATAAGGGGTTTTTAAACTTACTAAGATACTAGTTTAATGGCCCTGCTACGCAGGTTAAAAAGAAATAGGTGATTAACACACCATTTAAACATTGGAGTGGTTGCCCTGGAAAAGGTTACATAGAGTTTGGTGGCAAATCGGCAAAAAATCGAGTAAAGGTAGAATTCCTTTCAGTATTACAAGAGGATAGCCGTATCATCTGCAAAGGTGGCAACAGTTGTGCCTTCTTGTTGGGGTAAGTCCCGTGTGTACAGGAGGTAGAGTACTAAACAACACAATTAGGGAGTATAATAACAATATTAAAAGTAAAAAAATCGTATATCCCAAATCCCCGAGGAGAGGACCACGTCGCTTGCCCTGGGAGACGCTTCCCCCCGCTTGGGCCCTCCTTCCTTCACTGGCGGGGTCGGGGGGGGGGGGGGGGAGCAGGTCGGTTGCCTTGGGAGACGGGGACGAGAATTCCACCCGCCCAGCGTTACCACCCCCTGAAACGTCGATATACTCTGATAAGCCGGTTTTTATATTACTACGATATTGACCTACATAGTCCTCGTATCACACTATTCACACATATGTGATGAATAGAGTCCGTATTGCATATTTTTTTCCCAATATGAGTAGGTTTCTCGAAGCAATTTATTAGAAGTCAACCTCCATCATAGTTCCGCGTTGACTACAAGCGAACAAGTGATCATATCCAAATTCCCCATTCTCTTTTATCCACCGCATTGAACACAAAATAAGTGTTCTTGTTCAAAAATTACTTCCACTGAGGTAAATATTCTCTGGCTAATAGTTTATGGGCCCAGCACGCTTCCACATTCAGATACACCCGTATATCAACCTCACACATTCGTATATTTTTGGGTTGGTCGGAGTGGAAATGGAGATTTTTTTCAATCTTTTTCCTGACGGAATTAGAAACACAGGGATCGCCGCTGGGTTGGGTATTACGAAATCCGTGTGCACAAGGCAGAAGAAGGCAGCTTCTGTAGTTGAACTGGGCCAAGTCTTGAACGGTGCAGGCGGCCCTGGAAGTGGGGCGGGTAACTGTTGTTTTCCCCCAGGCTTGCAAGCCACCTCAGGCGCTGCGTCTCACCGCTCCTTCTCGTGAAAAAAGGAGACACGGCTCATTTGGTTTCACTTCCCCAAGATGACTCTTGTGACATGGTACACGGACAGCAATTTGTTGAGAAGAGCTTCGCGTGAGGCAACTACAATCCAAAAGTACCATTAGAAAGGGTCAAATAATAATCATTACACTTTTTTTGTTTCTAAAAAAGGAACGCTTTTAGAGCAGTTTCAGCCAAACTCTACAGAGCCCCCAGCTATCTTCACTAAACGAGAAGAAGAACTGGAGATGCAGTCACTAATAAACAATAGGATACTGGAGGGAATGAAACCCACGAATCCGAGATTAGAAAATTAAATAAATAAATTGAAAAAAAATTTTTGTTTCTTCAAAAAAATAACTAAATTTGGGGATCTAAATTCAGAAACTATTACATTTTCATGAAGGGTAAAACAATGCTTATGCGTGGGTTATAAATATGCGGAAATGAAGGGAATTTTCTCCTGCCAGTACTTCGAGCTAAACTAATACCTCCAAGTACAAAACGACGGCGTTTAGGTACCTACGATAGACATATACAGGACTACTAACGGGTAGAAAACCTTGGCAACGGGTGACTAAGTGAGACTAATGGCTGAATTAGGAAGATGTATTACAAGTACGAGAATATGATGTGAATATGATTACTTGCTAATGGATTCCTTCGGGATGAAAAGGGAATGGGACTGACCCAGCGGTGAGGAGTCTCCAGCTTAAAATACAGCCGTAGGTAATCTACAGGCGGTAGATCGGTAATTCGGTGGTAGGCACTTGAACTGTAAGAGATGAGAGGGGAGCCAACGATCCGAATCTCCAAATCGGCGGAAGAAGAATTCTTGATGAGCAGACAAATACCCTAGGGAAGCAGCTAAACTGCATTCGGGAAGTAAAATGGTCCTCTTCTTCGTGAAACCAGAAATACGGTAGACATCTCTTGGATTGACAACACATTGTCCTCTGCAGTGAGGTGATACACTTTAGAATTAAAATTCGCAAAAAATTAGAGAGACGAGAGGTGAGATATCGGTACGGCATATGAAGACAAGACGGTTCCACCGGTCCCAAGTTCGGAAATATTCGTAAAATGCGAGATTTTGAGATAAGGGAAGGTAGCATTCTGCGTGCGAAATTACATCATGGACCGGAAAGGAAGTACGACATAATGGAATGCGCGAACCGATAAGCTAGAGAAGTGCGCAGCTAAGAGTTTACACCGGCGTGGTGGCGTTGCTTCTCAGCTTTCTTCCTGCCAACTGAAAACCGCGGCAACACGAATTTTGCTGAAAATGTACAGCACAGGACGTGGGCTATTTTGCTAAATTCATTCGCTTAGCTAAACTGAATCGTGTTGTCAGAGTCTAGGTGACTAACCGAGGTGCTTTCAGAAAAAAAAAGGTTCCCAGCCAAAGATGGTGAGAAATAGGAAACCGTTTTTAAAAAAAAGAATAATTATAAAGAAATATACTATTTTTCTGCAAAGTCACCTCGTCGATCAATGCACCTTTCAAAGCAGGATGTCACGAGTTTTTCTCCCTTAAAACCAGGTACGACACTGGATTGAAATTTAACGGAAAAGTATTTGGTATCTTGTTCAAGCACGATAATGATATTTCAGTGGCTATAAATAAACCAGCAAGAAGAAGACCCTTAAATACAGCAGTGGAAACTCTTTGGCTGAGTTGGGTGCTAAGTGAGGAAGCCTTGGAAGCTTGTTGACGGGCTTCATTCAACGAACTGGTGTTTACCAACTCCTACAGAAAAAAAAGTTTGATGTTGAGCGATTGGTGGAGGAGAGTTCAAACGGTCAATTTATACTGAAACCAAGTCAGCTCATCAATCATCTACGGATAATCATCCTTCGACTTTTCTTTTTCGGGCAATTGAAATTTTGGATAACGTAATGCAAAAAAAGGCTTCTCCCCTCAACTTCTTCAGCGATTGAAACTATGTTTATAGCAACGAACGTTCTTTGCTCTTATAAACGCTTTGAAGTTGTTCTAATTAAGGGACTTCAGAAGAGAACGAGGTAGGCTTTGTAGGAGCAAGTCATTGAACAACAAATCTTTCTACAAGAAACCATGGTTCCTTTGCTAACGAGTCACAGCTCATCGTAGAAGCTTACGCCTCAAGCACTCACGGCTCTCACAGAAGAGTAAGACATTCAAGAGACCAACAGAATGAGACCGGTGACCTTGGGAGTGTGAAGCAAGGGATATTTCTATGTATCCCAATAGGGTTATTAGTACCTAACTATTAGCACGATTATTATTTTTTTTATCAATAATAGAAGCCTTTGAATAATCCACTGACGCGATCCAATGACACTCAAATTACATCAACAAACGTTCGTAAGGGTAAACATATTTAAATAGCAGGTGCAACACAATAGAGCCAGCGACTATTTCTAGGGATGTTTTTATTCAGTTTTTGACGAAGGAGCGAAGTAAAATGGTTAGTTCGTTTTCGCAATGCTAAGAGACAAGGAAATTGTCGCTGCACAAGTCGTAGATATTTCTGTCTGTGCTTTGCAGGAGCGTGGGAACGTCATCTTCAAGCTGCGAAGGAGTTGACTACGAAAACCTCATGAGACAATTTTCAGCTCAACCCGTCTTGCCATAAGCCCGTGTCCTACGTGAGCGGGTGTCGCGCGATTACAGCGGGTCGGGCGTGTTGAGCGTTTACCGAGGGGCGGGCGATTTTTCCGATCAAACCACGACAACTGAGTTGAGCGTCCTACGTGCACACGCTCTAGCGGAAATCGCTAACACGCACACGCTACACGCGGCTCGAAATCAAATCGGTTTGATTTTTCCCGCTCTACCCGCTACAAACGCGCGTGTTCTCTGTCAAGTTGTTTATTTATCTTGTGTTCCCCAAGTTGTTTATCCTGTTTCAATAGTGTGATTTATCTTGTTCCAATAAGTTTGCAAAGAAATGTTGGAGCAGCTGATAAATGAAATTAGAAAACGACCCTCATAATGGGACAAAAGGAACCCTAACCTGCAAAAATAGAAGAATCGAAGCTGCTGGGAGGAAGTCAGGTGGGTCGTATGCCTCTGCAATCGTCTATCAGCAATGTAATTAATCAACGCTGGACTGGATGAGGCCAACAAAAATCATCTTCGATTAAAAAGTTCAGAAGAAACACTCATATTAGTGAAGAATATCGTTGGAAAAAAGCGTATTCGAATGGCACAGTAACCTAACTAAAACGCCCTCTCCTCCATTCGCGGCATCGCCCGCACATAGGACACTAGTGGCGTTTCCCGCTGTAAACTCTGTAAACGCCGGTCCCGCTGGTAACGCTGAAATCGCCCGACTCCCGCTCACGTAGGACGGGGCCTAATAGTCAAGTTCTAAGCGGATCTGGAGTGGATTTGATTTAGACGTACACAGGAAAGTGGAAGTCTGGTGATGAAGGTCGAGGTTGAAGGATTATTTTTGATTTTTGAGCTGCAACTTTAAATCCTTTGACTTGAAATTTTTAGGGTAGGTAGATAGATAGATACCATTAAATATCCTGCATGAGCCATACCCAAGGATGCGGAGCCGACAAATTGGGTCAGCAAAGTGAGTTTTCAGTCGTCGGATCATAGGGGTGTGTGGTATGTACCATTTTCCATGTAATTTTGGACAAAAAGAAAAAAAAATAAATAAAAATATGGTACATACCACACACCCCTATGATAAATAAATAAATCACCAATAATAAAAATAGAAAAAATTCCAAAAATAATTCCAATAATTCCAATAATAAAAAATCCAAAAATTTAATTCCAAAAAATCATTGGAAAAAAAATAAAAATATAGAGCCATATAGTCATTTTGGGTTTTTCTTTCTTTTACAGTGAGAAATCAGTAGACCTTTCTAAGTTAGGTTTTATTGCACAGAACTCGGCTAATAATGAAAATTATAAAATCATTCTAGAAACAGAAATACTTCACTATGGAGTGAAGCACATGGGAATGTTAGTAAGGAACTTCTTGAAATTAATAACTTCTGGATTCATCTCATACAGTATTCCAGTGTTTCCGTAAAATGCCCCACCAGCTGATCGGAAAACAAACTCAATTCGATTTAATTTAATTCTGTAGGACACATTTGAGAAAAACGCTGCGAATTCTTTCAATGGTGTTTATTATTCAATTGGCTTGCGTTCATGATTTGAATTTCTACTAAGCTTTGGAGTCTGCGTTTTTCACACGATAGAGCTATTATTGAATTTCAGGAGATATGCATGGAGCACGTAAATCTGTTCTCAACCAAAATACCTATTTGGATTGATCAGTTCATCATATTTGTGTGCCTCCTGAAATTCAAGAATCGCTCTATCCAGTGAAACACGCACACTCCAAAGCTTAGTAGAAATTCAAATCATGAACGCAAGCCAATTGAATAATAAACCCCAGTGAAAGAATTTGCGGCGTTTTTTTTATTGAACCTCAATAGCCCCCACAATAAAAACATCTATAATTTATCAAGTCCTTTAGCACTCGTATTGCGTTAAAACTTCCCCAAATCCAAATTTAAACGATGTAGCAAAAGGTAGACAGATGTAGAGGAGGCACACAAATATCATCAACTGATCAATCCAAATAGGTGTTTTGGATGAGAACCGATTTACGTGGTCTATGCATATCTCCTGAAATTCAATAATCGCTCTATCACCCGTAAAACACGCACACTCCGAAGCTTAGTAAGATTCAAATCATGAACGCAAGCCAATTGAATAATAAACCCCAGTGAAAGAATACTTATTTACCCCAGTAATAATATTGAATAATAAACCTCAGTAATAATATTGAGTAATATTTACCTATATATTATCAGCGTTTCATGCATATCAGAATGCTTCAACCCGTGTATCGGCTACTAACTACACTACAAGTATTCACATCGGCTATCACTCCAGTATCCACATTCACTACAACTCGACATTATCGTCCGGACATCACTAGGTTACAAACAAACAATAATAAACCAAAAAAACGCAAATTTTGGCACCATAAATCGGGCTATGCATCGGGAATGGTTTGACCTACGGACCTGGGGAGGGGCTCATTCGATTCCTGACGATATGTTCTTAAAATAAGTTTACATTCATACCGCTTGGACTTTTTTTGAGGTTTCTAGGGATTTTACAAAACTTTGACAGCCCTTAAAGGGCACTGAGAGAGCTGGCTCAAGAATTGGGGCGTCGTCGGACCAAGATGGATTTTTCCTGAAAATTTCAGATTTTTTGCTCCAGCCGTTTGGGAGAAATCGTGCGTATGGCGGACGGACGGAAAAATTTTTATTGCAGATTCGGATTCTACACCCTTTGAAACGTAAACCATGAAATTATTGAATAATAAACCAAAATCGAAAAATTTTATAAATAGAACTTCATTAATAGCTTTATAATAATGGTGGGTTTCGGACAGTTTCCCTCCTCCAATACCGTTGAAACTTCGAAACTATCAAAAGGCTGACTTTTCGTGGATTGATCAGCATTACCATCACACCCCATCAACAGAACCTTTGCATATTCAATCAATCAAAGCATCCCAAACTTCGTCATGCGGCGCTATACAACTCATATGAATGATAGTCGCATTTTCTTTCTTCAACCGCCCGCGCGTGAGCGTGAACCGTATGGGTGTCGTTAACGCAATGATGAGATGGCGTGAAAGGAGGGTGAAAGTAGCATTGTGTCGACTTCGACGATGAAAAATAGAAGAAAAAAAAAACTCAAAAAGAAGGTTTAGAGAGTGTCAGAATGCCCGGGGTGGAGAGGGATCGTTATTGAATCCTACCCTTATAAAAGGGAAGGGAGGAATTACAGTTCCAGGGTTGAAAAGAAGGGCAGTTTCATCCCCTATCTAGGCGAAAAAAAACCCTTCCCACCCCTGTATTTTCCCTTTAAACTTCCAGTCCGGAGGTTGGCAGGATAAGGGAGGGATTTCGGGGTGGGTTACCCGGGCAACGCTAATTGGCTCTGCTCTCAGCCCGTTTCCTTTTGCCCTTTCAGCTGTTTTTACCTCCCCTTTTCTCATTCCTTGGGACGTCCACTGTTGCCTTCGAAGGAAAACGGGTTAGACCTCAAAAGTCTCTCTCTTTCTCCCTTTTCGTTTTGTAAAGGCTTTGTTTCTCTTTTACTCAACAGCTGGGTTACACTTGACGGCAGCTTTTGATCATGTTCAAGGTCGTGAAAAAAGTTCTATGAAGAAACAAAACGAAAAGGATAACCTCCATTTAGGTATAAAATTACTTCTGTTTTGGAAATAAAGGGAAAACAACCTAAGACGTCTTGTACAGAATGTCTCAACTAGTGGCGACCCCTGTCCTGCAACTCTAGTGGCGCGCTGAGAAGTCCGGGGCAAAGGGGAAGAAAGAGAAGCTTTTCTTAGACAAATACAACTTTGAACTTGTCTATTTCTTGTTGTGCCACTGCATTTAAAACTGCATGGAAACAGAAACTCATTAATCACTAACAATAAAATGGCAACACTCACTCACCTCGAAAACTTCCGAATAACCTCTAAGCATTCGTTCTCTAGCCGGTATTCCCTGTTTCCACTGGATGCACGATGAATACGAGACCCATTAACGAAAAGTAAAGGATCCAGTAGGTTTACCAAGAAGAGGCAAAACGAGCAACCTGTGGTGGTAATTTACACCGCACTGAGTATCTTGCAGATAATTGTTTAAAAACAGTGTTCGCGAATAATGCACGTTTGGTATAAACAGGCCACTCACAAATAACTTCAAAAACGGATACAATGACTGATAAATCACTGATATGATACGCCTGGGGGGGGGGCTAAAGCAGGGAGCAAAGAAGTCACTGAGCTCCAGTTTTGATTTTTCGAAGCACTCCTGAATGGTAAATCGTATATTCCAGTTTCAGTGCAGACTTATCATGACCCCAAATTGCTGATGTCGACTCCAATTTGGAGTTTCTCATGAGCACCTACGTTCTGCACAATCATTATTCATTGTGACTCATCTCTAATTCGACAGCTAAAGACAGCGTTGAAGGTGGACAACCATTCGTGAGCTAACATATAATGGAGGTGAACGAGGACAAGAAACGTGTTTTACCTTCCCCGAGAGAAAACAATGGCAAACGCAGAAATGATTTAATGCCATGATAAAACGCGACTAGTCAGACTTCACAACCGGAAAGGAGGGAAGACGCTCCAAGAAAATCAGGCCGGGCGAGGAGTTCCTGAAGAAGAAAAGGGCAATCTTTATAGTCCGTCCAAAGCTATTGTTGAAGAGTAAAGGCTCCCCGTCTACGTCTTGGATTCTCCCCAAGAGTGCGCTATTGTTCTATTCAGGTTGCCGGAGGGACGCCATGGGGGAAGGGAGCTATAATACTAGACCTCCAGCCTGTTGTGCCCCACAATGGCAAGGGACCCTCGCCGCATTACTAATCCGTCAACCAAGGTCACCCGCGCCCTTTCTCTTTGTCAGCCACCTCAAAGCTAGTATTTCAAAACAGACTTTTTTTCCTTCTCTTTCTGTTGTAGTTATCTTCAAAAGACTGTGTAACACTATCAACGTGGTGTAGTGAAGGATCGCCGGAGAGGGATTGACCCATCCCTGGTGAGATTCAGAGGTCGTAATAGATCAAAGCTATAAGCAATAATATTATTGCATCCGAGTCTGCGAAGCAGCCTTGTATTCACTTTCGGGAGCCAAAAAATTGTTGTTGTCCGGATTCGAAATTTCAACTCGCATTTTGCGTTTCACAGCCTACTGAACAAATTTGGTTCCGTCTCTGTCGGTCAGTCTGTCCGCATTTCCTTGTTACAGCCATAACTTCAACAATTTCGAATGAATTTAGCTCATATTTTGAGGCACTATGCGGATAAGGCCTCTTGAGGTCTCTTGCAAATTTCATAACAATATAATCAGCAGTACGCTCTGCGCATGAGCTAACGTGAAATTCTTCCAGGAAGCATCCAGCTACAATTTCTAATTAAGCTTCCCCGAATATTATCTTCCATGTTAGGGCCATATTAACAGATAAAATATGACGAGTGGTTGTTTTTTAAATGTTTTTATGGCGGCAATCATTAGATTCAGATTAAATCTACTTGAATATAGTTAATGTACATTATTTTGCACGCACACGACTGAAGCTAACTATAAATTTCTTACCAAACATTGTACGGCTACTAACCAATAACTTGACCCTCAAATCAGCCCCCATCAAATCTTCTGAACTGAAATGATCAGTATCCCTTTGTGTTTCATAAATGAGAAAGTGAATTATAAATTGCAGAACTAAAACCTAAATTTCAAATCATTCTGATAATGTTAAAAGTTACAGGACGCAATTTGGACTCAAGAAGTGAAAAAAATACAAAGTAGAGGACGAATTGTGCATCAAAATCAAATTAGCAGAGCTTTTCTGTGTGGTTATGCGCTAAACTTCAAAATTGCACTTGATAACTAGAGATATTTTATAGTCAGAATTATGAATTCAATTTAACTTTGAGAACAAGAAATTACAATGGAAGGTAATAAAATCTGTTTAGCATTCATCAAGATAGAACCTCTGCAAAATCAAATAATAGAACAATATAATAAATCTGCAGCTTCAGCCTCAAATGGTAGTAATACCTCAAATGGTAGAACCAGAAAAACTATTGTTAAAACAGAATATTTTGATTAGCATAGATCTTAGGAGGTAATTGCAAGGAATTCTCTGAAACGAAAATAAAAATCCCAAATGTTGGGTAAGGCACATGGCTTTCTCGCCGAGGTATAGAATTTCTGACATATTTGAGATAGTCTGGGAAGATTTAGAATGTCCCAGAGCTCACGAGATAGACATCAAAGCCTTCAAATGGCGAATCAACATGTATTGCGGAGCTGTCGCGAATTTATAATATTGTTCGACCGACCTTTCCCGAATACCTTTGATTATGAGGGTAATCCGACCACGAGAACCCCGGAAAATGCTGCTTGGTAGATTTTACATTTGGACAAGCACAGACTGATCCATTGGTTTTTGAGCAATAGAGGATCGTCTTCGGCCTTGAACAAACATTCTCTGAAAATCCAATTAAAATCTGATGCAAACATTAGGAATTAAGCTTGTTTCAAAGAATTACACGTTCGCGCAAGCGGAATAGCTACTGGTTATGCTGTCGTGTCGAAATTGATGAGATTATCAGACCTTCATTCTCCCCCGACTATCCTGGATATTTCAGGGCGATCACATCTGTAGGACCTAAGGAAATGGTGCTAACCAGATCCATCTTGATTTCTGAGCAATGAAACTCGCAGGAGCCAAACCGGCACAATCCCCGAAAATTTCATCAATATGGGATGAGAATTAGGATTTCACGTTCTTTGTGCCAGGCAGTACAAGGTAACCCAGCAATCTAGTCTCATCAATCCAAGCCGTAAAACAGACAACTTGGTTGAAGATGGCCCGAACAACTTCCGCCTTTAGCTTTCCCAGTTGGTTCACACATCCTCCGATAGCAAGAGACGCGGCGCCGCAGATAGCTGCAACAGGATTAGCGCCATCAGGTCAAACCCGTTTGCCGGGGTTAGTTAACCGGCTCGTTCCAGATTTGGCGGAGGTGTGTAGAAAACTCGCTGAGCCAGCACGCGATGTCACCGAAACCGGCTCTTTCCAAATGATCCCCCTACTGTAGGCCTTTATACAATTTTCAAGGGGGAGAAACTTTTGCGTCACTAATGGACCAACTCGTCACGTCCTTGGACCCCCATTGTCCCCTTCCCTCTTTGCCAAGACTTATTGTCCATGTTCTTTTTTTTCTTTTTAGGCGAACTTAAATAAACATCGCTGAGAAGCGTCCTTTCCACTTCGTAAACACGGTCGAAAACCAGGAAGTGATCCAGTGAATCTAGCACGGTTTTAACTAGCTATCTTCTGGTATTTGCAAACTTATTGAGAGATCCTAAAACAATGTGGTATCATCATCCTAATTTGTTCACTGGACTTCTAATTAAGAACAACAATCACCTGATCAGCATTTTCGATACTCCACGTCCTTACTTTCATCTGCCTTCTTGGCCGCAACAGAAATGGGACCCAGAGTCTCGTCGGTGGCATCGACATTTCCCTTCCCATTTTTGTGCAGACTGAGGACTGTCTACGGTCATACAAGGTAGGTAGGTTAAAAATTGTGAGCCCCTTAAGAAAATAAGCAAATTGTGAGGTCGTCAAATACCAGACAATATAGCTGAAGTCAAATTAAAGCAATCGAATTTAAGCAAAGTCGTAG
The DNA here is from genome assembly GCA_031894815.1 of Creontiades dilutus. Classification (NCBI taxonomy): domain Eukaryota; kingdom Metazoa; phylum Arthropoda; class Insecta; order Hemiptera; family Miridae; genus Creontiades; species Creontiades dilutus. Next base: position 24,468 of record JAVIWC010000557.1, read on the forward strand.
CTTGCGGCTCAAACGAACTCCATTCGGTCGATTCTACCCGATTGGAATTCCGCAATTAATAGCTGCAGACCCTTCTGTTTGTTTTATTCTATTTTAACTTCGATGTGGGGCCCCGGTACTCAGTAATTTAGCTTACGTCCGCGTCTGATGTTCGAGTAACGTATCGACCAGCGGGAACACATTTGGGGTGGGCTGAGTACAACTCTCTGTTAAGCCTGCTGTGAAAGGACTCACATCAATCAGTTGTGGGAAGAAGTATAGGGGTGGACTTAGCCCAAACGATACTAACCTTCCAGCGGACGTTGTTGTTTTGGTCACAATACGATCGCTGCATTGCTAATCTCATCTGTTAACGCCAGTTATCTCATCTCTCTAGCTTTCTCAACAAATAGTCGAGGTACCGCTTCATTTCGAACAGTTAAGGGCCATTTCGGTGAGTGCGGAAAACCCTCATGAAAAACCTGGGGCCTGCTTCGGTCGATCCCAATCACCCGATATAAAAACCCGGGGCTCATTTCGGCCAGCCACGTGAGTTTCAGGGCCCATTTCGGTTATTCCCGCCTTATTTGAAATAAAAGCTCAAATCTAAACCGTCGAGCAGCGAAAATTTTGGGATTGGATTAGCTGTCCTAGCCTACAAAGCTGTAATATGAATGGCAGCTTCCGGGACCATTTGAAATCTGACAGCGGCACTCACTATACAAGATTAAACACTTGTCCGCAAATATATAAAGGGATTACATTTCAGGATGGGCCTAGGGTATGATGGGTTGGTCCGGAGGAGGCTACAAGCGCTAATATTTTATAGTCCCTGAGGAATCCTTCTCAGCTCAAACGGCACTGACCCAAAAGAGCAGATGTTAATCATCTAAAGGTTAAAGGTTTGACGTTCGTTTCCTTAGATTTGGCGTTCTATGGGTTAGTTTACTTGACTTCTGCAAACCTTCCTTATCATCAATCCCTTTCAATGGCTCTGCTCTACGCCAACTCATGTTTTACCGTAATCAAGTGAGCTTTTGGGCAAACTGATTGGGTAAAAGCTGCGCTTATAAGCACAATTGTACTTTTTGACTGCTACTGACGTATATGAGCTGAACTAGGCAGTAACCAGCTGGTCCGCTTACCGCTGCACACCGACAAAGGTTTCGCAGCTTTCATTAAAACTGTTACGGAATTTATTCTGATACCGATGATGGATAAAACTGCCCAGCCAATCGCACATTTATCGAGATATTACTTGAAGAATAATTCCAATTACATTGTTTTAAATATTTCAGGGTTGATGGGTGCAATAATAAAATGATAAATGCATTACCTGGACTGACCGAATCCTACTTTTCCAGTGATGTGTGTCGGTGTATACACAAGGTTATGTAATCATGCCATTGTAGGACAAACCACTAAGATCTGCCGGGCAGCGTTGTGCCAGGTACAGCGCAAGTTTAGTTTCCATTCGATACGATGAAGCAGAGTTGAACCGTGAAGGTCAACCTAGAATGCAGCTGCATTGTTTCGCTAGCAGAGAAGACTCTTCCTGGTTTAAAAAAAAAACCCCTAATAGCCACTAGAGCAGACTCAAATAAGAAGGTTTTCAAGTTCATTGTTCGTAATGCCACGTACCACAACAAGGATATTACGTTCAATAGGAAAATCGATTCTGCCCTTGAATAGACAGCAAATTGCTCTCATGATAAGAAACTCTTCTGGGTGTCTAGAGATCCTTTCTTAGCTGTGAACAGCGTCGAAGTACAAATGAGAATGCAAAACCAATAAGTAATTCCATCGACCCAATTAAACTACATGACGTACGAAATACTAAGCATAATCCAACGGCAGTTCATACAAAATTCGACTGTACAATCAAAGATTTTGCTCCAAACAGGGGACTTCAGTTATTTTAATTTAAGAGCTAATGTCCACGCAACAACAACATAGTTATTGACTGAGTCATCACGAAACAGCCAACCTTCGAGGCTTCAACCTTGCCAATTGTTGTCGCCCAGCGTTTCTTGTTGCAGCCCACTTACTAATTACAATATTAGTTGCCATGAATTACCTACACTCGCCGGCTAGAATTCATGTTCTATCCGTTTTCGTGAAAACCACCCACTGTATTTAGTCTACAAGAAAAGCCAGTCAAAAACAAAAATTCTTAGGAATATCTACTCCCCATGAGCGCGACTTCACAAGGAAAACCCTCAATCTCCCACATTTGACCCAATTCCAACGATTCGAAGTTGGTTTTGTGCAATGAAGAAAGGTCTAGTTTGTCCACCAACAAATGGGACATCAGTATTGCCGAAAATATCCATGAAATTGTTTATTCGAACGTTAACAACGCGAGAATCCCGAGATATTGCCACTTTTGCACTGTCATTATTAACTCCCGATTTCCAAAGCGTTTGTAGAGATAGCTTTTTATGTTTTCAATATCGTAAAAAAATGTATTCGGATATAAACCTGGATATCAGATTCAAGTGGTGTATCAATTTTGAGAGTGAGGTGCTGCATCAGGAAGGGGGGGAGGATTTGGCCACCGAAAAATCTTTTTGACCCGAAATCTATGCAATAGAATTTGACGCTGCGTAAATTCGCCTATTCCGTATTACAATTAAATTCTTTCAAAACGAAATTTTCTTTCAAAGTTCCGAGAACCCATAAATAAGAGAGTTTTTGATGGATATGATTAGTTGGCCTTTCCTCTTTTTTTCGGAGGAAATCTCAAAAACAACTTACAGACAGTGGTAGGTAAAAATGTGCCATTTCGAGTTGAAAGGGCAGTAACTGACTTGCAATGAACAAGTTTTTCCTTTTTCCAAGACGAATATTACGGTTCGACTGCATCGAGGGATTCCGCCACAAGAAAACATGACAATTGCAGTGATTAGGGGCCGAAGGGATACGAACGTAGCGGTAAAATGAGAAGGAACCCCAGGGGGTTTGAACCCGTTAGAAAGTGGGAAAGTTTTCCGTGACGGTGAGCAGTGGTCCTCAAAACGCGTAACTCCGGACAGTTAGTCAGTCCACCTCGTCGTCATACCTAGTGGTTTCTTTGTCCGTATTTCATCAAGATCCACCCGAGTTGGATTTGGGCAATTGAATGACTCATAAGGTGGGGATTTCGCTTTTCGACCTCAAATGAGACCGAAGTGTCTAACCCAATGAAGAATCAAATTTTATCCACAATATGGTCAAGACGTTCGTACGCGCTCGCTTATTCTGGAAAATTGCAACAGGACGCTCACAATTACAGTATTTTGTCTATCGCACAATGGGCATGGATACTCATAATATAAAAACCTTCTTAAAACCTTAAGAAATTCCAAAACACACATAGCCATGCCAAAATGAATGACTAATAATTTGTGGATTTCGCTTTTTGACCTCAAATGAGAGAGAAGTGCCCTCGAAAACGACAGAATGCTGATTTTGACCATAAAAACTTGTGTTCTAACCCAATGAAGCAGGAAATTTGAACTACAATAGTTAAGAGGTTCTTTTGCGCTCGCTTATTCTGGAGAATTGAAACAGAACCCTTACATTACAGTATTTTGTCGATCGCATGGATACTATAAAACCTCACCGAATTCCAAAACACCCTCAGCCGTGTCTAATTAAATGACACATGAGGAGTGTTTTCAGCTCTTTGACTCAAATGAGAATCATGTGCCCTAGCAGGTTTTGACCACAAAAACTCAATTAGTCCCTTTTAATAAAAATTGGGATAAACTATGCGGCGCAATAGAGTCAAGAGTAATTCGCGCTGTCCTTTTCTGATGATTTGCAACAGGGTGCTTAAAATTCCCTTCAGAAGTTTTATATCTATCGCTAAGTGGGCAAGTATACTCAATCTATGACATCTTTCTGGGAGGCTTAAGAAATTCCAAAAGATGTCATGTTTTTAAATCACAATCGATTGACTCATAAGGTGTGAATTTTCGTGGTCTTGTTGGCCCTAACACGCGTAGATGGTATATACAAAAACTCGTCAAAAAACTTGGGTTTTCGAGGTTTTTACAGTCATAGGCAAGTGGCGGGTGACGCAAAATATAGTGGGAAAACTTATAAGAATGTGAATGGGGAAAATGTTAGACAGTTCAGTATGAATCCACTCATCCGGGGGCCCTGTCAACACAAAACATTGAATCAATGCTTTCATTCAGCTATGAACGTTGGAAATGTCATCCACCGGTGTTTACAATAGTTTTAGAGGTAATAAAATGAGTGGGATAAAAGAGAAGGAGAGCGAGAGATAGATGAGATAAACACAAAGAGCAATGGATAGTAAATATTTCACAGTTTGTAGAATCAGAATTACCTGGTAGAAAACGTATTACCCACGTTCGTCTTCAAACATTCAAATCAAAGTTACTCGTTGGGTGAGGGACTACAAATAAAAATACAGGTATGTGCGACAGTATCAGAATGATAGTTGGATACGATTAACGTCATTCTTGAAAATGGAACCGGAAGTTCTGAAACAATAGGGGACAAAAACAAAGTAAAATCGTGGGAAAATTCTTTCGGGCAATCAAAGTAAACAATGGAATCTTTAAGATACAAAAGATCCGTAGTATAAAACTTATCAAATGACCTTGGAATCAACGATTTCGCACGACAATCGAATTGAAGGAGACTATGAGGTAAGCAAAAAGCTACCAACCTCTGATTTCCACGATTTAGAGTTCTATTATGAGCGATAGACAATTAATTTCAAAAGGGTAATTAACAACGTAGGTATGGACCTACCTACTTATTATTTTTGCAGCGTTCTTAGACTTACTTCCGTTCACAAGTCAAGTAACGCACATCGGTTTCCTATTCACAATCCACCGTCGTAACACTAAGCTCCAGTCATCGCGCCATGGTAATCTAATTTACCTTCTTCCATTTGACAAAACCACTCAAACTAATCACCTAACTCGTAACATGTGAATTCACGCACTTCCAATCACATTTCAACTGATGTTCATCTTGAAAATCATTATTCTCAAAATCAGTATCAGTTTCATTTATCATTATCACTTAAGAGTCTCATTATCGATTCTTACCATGACATGGCCATCGATGGAAGTTTCCATGCGGTAGATATCATCTTTATGGATGCTATCAACGTAGTTTTTTATGTCCCCTCTGCAATCCACGGATTTCTTAGGTAGCTGGATGTTCCCCTTTTGTACACTATTTTGAAGAAATGTCGAACTTTACGTGGACATACCTAATGTATATACTCGTAATGTCTACAGTTTTCATCCGATCTCGATGAAATTATCAGGAAAATGTAGGTAGGGCTGGTCTCTTATGAGACCAAAAGTTTGCCATGTTTCGTAAAAGTAAAATCCGCCAAGTACGATTTTCAGGGTAGTCGGGGAAATGCGATCTGATAATTTCGGATAAATTTCAACTTAATTATATCATTAGCAGGCTATTCCTTCTTTTCAATCCGATTATTACAAAAGTTTCTGGTATGAATGGATTACGCTTTAGGTGGCCCCGCACAACATCTCCTCTTGACCTAGTTGATGATATACCTAGTTATTTATTTTTTTTAATATACATTTTTTTCATGGTCTCAGGAATATTGGTTGGTTTCAAAGGTGAATCATACCACAGTAGTATTCTTCCAGAAATTAAATCGCATCATTAATAATTTTTCAATAATTGAAATATTGGTTATCCATTTTGAATACCTACATTTCATCTTACCATTCATACATAGTTGAGTACAAGCTAGCCTTACATGTTTTTGCTTCTCCCCATGTGAGTTATTCAACAACATCAATCCATTAAGTATATTTTGATCATCCCTTCATCTAAACTTATGTTGGACATGAACGGCATACAAAACAGCAAGCGAATCATACCAGCCCAAGCGTACAAAAGAATAACATAGTATGCAAACATGGTATGCAACAACATGGTATGGTATGGAATAACATGGTATGCTTTATGATATGGTAACCTAGTAAAAATTAAAAAACTTGCCGCTAATGTTTTCACATTGCTGAGATAAGTACATTAGTACGAGAGTAGTGGAAGAGGCATGGGTCTGTTTATTGTTGGCGTGACTTGTTTGACCTTTTCGCGTTGGCATCGGGAGCCCGTAGAGTCTTGCGACCCGTGGAAAAATCACGAGAACGAGTAAAAATAGAATCGAAACCCTACAACTTGGCCTTCTGTTGGATATTAAGGATAATTCATTTGGGTGGATTCCCTTAGGAATCAGCTCATGCAGTTCCTGCCAACTGCGATTTCACAATTCAACTGGAGAGAATCTGCAACTCGCAGTCTACGAATTTACATTGTTGCTCGGAGATCGGGCGCACTCGAACGTTAGAATGGGCCGTTTTGTTGATAATTCCCCGATGCGAATAACTGGAATAGCTATGAGCACTAGCTCTCGTTATCGCAAGCATGCAGAGAACACTTGAGAAGAGTACTCCAGACCAAACAGAATCATATTACCCTAGCGCCGTAATTTTTTCGACGAACTTGGTTCATGTTCCTTTAATGGAAATATACGAGAGACACTTGACCGAAGTATGCAGATGGTCTTAAATCAAACAGCACAATCATTTCACCTCCTAGTCAACTCGTTTGGCAAATCATCTAAAACAGTCCAACACATAGTCACTTTAATCTCACGGATTCACATAAAAAGGAAATTTTGCGGGGCGCTGAATCAAAATTTGGGGCATCCCAATTCAGAATTTTTACAGAACTTTCAAGAATCATGAGTGGGTTATATCATTATCAGGGACTTTCAATGTTACATTGATGTGTTGCCACACTAACACGACAAATGTCGTCCATGTAAAATGAAAGTTTAGTTGATATTTCGGGAAAACGCCACATTTCACCTTTAAACTTGGGTAGGTTTTTGAATGTTGTTCGCTGAAACGAGATGAGATAAATCAGGTAAGGAGGGTGAAAACCGATTAGCCCAAATTGGATGGCTCATCGGCACTGTCACGGTCCTAGCTCCGTTCTATTACCTACTTTCCTTGAATTGGGATGAGAAGTTCGGTGGTGCATAATCAAAATCACAACGGGGATGACGAAATCATACCAAACTGAAGTTTGTCACTGAAGTCGTTGTTTACATTTTCGGTTTTCCCGAACCTCCAACATAACCTGAAGACTCAAGTTCAAACGTGAACCAAGATACAGGAGGTTTTGAACAAGGATGGCGGAAGAGTACAAATATAGCAGCTAATCTTGGAGTGAGGGAATCTTATCTCAAGGGACAGTGGGATGCTGAAGACGGTCTTCGCAATGAAATACAGCCTCGAGACTTCCCGAATTCAAATAGTTCCCGAGTGACGACATCTCAATTCATCAATGGAAAACATAGGCACTTATCTGGACTGTTCTACAAATAATACTGAATTGTTGTAAATATGTAAAACTAAACAGTAAAGTTTCCATGTTGCATGATTTATGATGGCATTATATTCCTTTTTATGATGGTGAGGGAGAGGGATGGCAAATGAATGCCACATTTTGCCAAAAGGAAGTGCAACATAGCCATATTTTTCAGTGGCACATTTACTCAAGGTCTCTGGTCATTATTCAATATCTCCCAGGTTTTGGAGGGTTTGATTCAAACCCACCTAGTGGTAAACGAGCGTGAAAAGTGCAAAAACAAGGTTTCTTTCTATGCCTTAGAAGTTGAAGGACTTTTGAACAGGTTTGGTGTTTTGTAAAATAATCAAGAGGAATCTGATTTTGTACAATACGTCTAGTTTTAATAATTGCGCTATTATAGAGGGAGCAGAAGTAGAGTTAGGCGGCGTGGCGTGACTCGTTTGACCTTCTAGGAGTGGAAGCAGCTACGAAAAAGGTGGGGCGTGCTCAGAGCTGACTCGGGCATGAGAGATCGAACTTCAAGCGCAGCGGCGAGGTCACGAGGGAAAAAATAAAAAAGACGACAAAACCGTATCGAATTCCTGGTTGTTCCATTTATATCGAAGTGCTCGATTGAGAAGGGAGAGGAGCGGCGTTTCGTATAAGGGCAGGGGAATTGGAGAATCTTGTAAGGGAATGCCTGAGGGCATCGCCTCTAGCCCGGGAAGAACATATCTGGATCACGATTGGGTTTTGGATGGAAGAGGGTTCCATTCAGGATTTATCGTGGATCCTGCGTCACAGGGGCTTTTGGAACATTGGTTAATCAGTCGTGATTAAACGGATTTCTCAAGTTCCCAGGATGGATCCAAGCTTGCATCAACCCACGATGAACGATAAATGCACAGATTTACATTATTCATGTTTGAACCCAACAGTGAAATCACTGTGGAGGAAAATACTGAAACCAAACCGTTCAATTATTCTGGTTCAATTCAAGATTCACTTCTTAGGGCACAAGCCTACATTCCAAACTCAAGCTGAAGGCCCCAAGAATATCTGAATATACAATAACCAATCATTTGACCGGTTATCGAGGTAATAACAATGGTAAGGTCTTATTAATTTGTACTACCTGAATAGTTGGAATTCAAAGATGATTAAAAACAAAGGCATACAATTGTATAGAATCGAATTATAATTTGGATAGAAACCACTGTTAGACCTTGTTAATTTTGAGTTTGAAGCTGGCTAAGCCATTCAATAGTTCAAGGACTCCAGCTTGGTCAATTGCGGGGGTTATTTCCCCTAGCTCGAAATCACTGTGAAAGGAAGCAGGCTGCGATGGAAAAAGATTTCGGTAAGACCGTTTCCTCATGAAGCTCGGTTTCACCTCATCATTACACAACGTAATGATACATCATTTCTGTACCAGGAGGGTAAAAATTACTACTCCACTCTAACCGCCTAATAGCATTTGTATCCATTTTAAAACATCCACTTCTAACGTGGAAAGGCTAGCGATGAAAAAAATAATACTGTTTTATGGTGTCTCTTTCAGTTCTTCTTATAGCGTTTTGTGGATTACGGTGGCTTTGATTCTCAACTTGGATATATGAAGTAACACCCTTCAGCAGTGGCATCGAAATCTTCAAACTGCAGAAGTCAGCAATGCGCACTTGAAAGGATCAGGAGGAGTTCCGAATATTAAAACTTCTGGCATTTCCAGTTCTGTACATCCTGTCAACACCCAGCAGAGTCCAAGGCAACCACGAGGAGTTCCCACGACTAAGAGAGAGGCAAGAATGTGCTACAGGTAACCAGGCCCAAGCTGTCTGCCAAGGAGTGTCCTATCGGGTTGGTGCAAACTCCTGACCAATGATCAAACAACCCTCTCAACCCCGTGTAGGGAAGATTACAGGTAGAAATCTGAGGAACTTGTAAAATATAAAACGATCCAAGAGTTGAATTCAAACTACATTTGTTCTCAGTTCCTTATTCGCGTTCATAATTTTATCCGTATTACTGTTTTGAACCTACGTAAAGGATCAAGCAGCATCATAAGTTTCGAGCTCATACGCAATTAAATCGCAAATCAACAACAGTAAATACTAATTGCAATAACTTCATTTTCCATTAAAATTCGCTGAAAAAATATCGCGGCTGAATATATGAAGTGAAGGTAATGTGGTGTGATTAGTGTCATTCTACTTCAATTCTAATCATTTTTTGGTGCGCTCGGTCGTGTGTACCTTTGCGAGATAAGGGGCAGGAGTTCTCAATATGACAGTTGAGAACTGGATCATTAAGGGTTAATTCAAAAGCTAAAAAATCGAAAACAGAGCTCAAAGAGGTCAACTGTATACAGCCCTGTTTCACTCAATGCATTTGCAGAGAAAAAATCTCCTCGTATCTGATCCACCGTGTCATTCTACTCCTTTTTGGCAACCACGACCCCGAGCTCCCTCTTCCGAAGAGTTTCGCCGCTGTTCGTTCCTTTGACCTCAAAAATATTTATTTTAAATTTATCCCCCAACTCTCTTCGTTGTTGGTCTATTTCTCGCTATCTTTCTCCGTCGCTTGGGTTTCGCGTCCGTCGGATTCCAGCACAAATAGAATAAGGAAATAATAAACACCGCAAAGTCTCGAATTCACCGAGTGCAGCGGGAACAAATGTCGTACGCTTTGCATAAACGGTTAAGATATCCAATTATAAACCTACATAAATCAGTTTATTTTCAACGAGTGCCTATAACGAAACACCAGTAAATATTCAAGGGCACCGAATAAATTGAAAAATCTAGGTTGTGCACAGCTGTAGAACAACTTTTGCGCTCAATTATCTACATTGAAACGGTACAAAGGTTCTTCACGTATGTTAAATATTAAATGAATAAAAAATCATATCATCCCACGGTAACCATGAATACACTCATTTTCGGCTAGTAAAGAATTATTCCTTACGACTTCCCAGCACGTTTCGGTGCTCATAACGACCGCCACGAATTTTAGTGTAGAGGTTAGTATTCTAAGTCAACATCAACGTTCTGATGTTGCCCTGGAGCAACATGAACTTCACTGATTTTTCAAAAATAGGATGGTGAATTCTCATCGTTGAACACTATTTCTGTCAACTCTGTGAAGTGTAAGTTGGCATCCCTGCTCACCTGGTGCGCTTCTGACTGCAGATAACAGATATAACCACTTGTCTCACTCACTTTTGGTTGCGGCAGCGACACGATGGCAGATGGACGGAGGAAGGTAAGTACAGCCTTTGATTTAGCCTTTTATTATAATTTTTTTTTCCATCCAAATTCTTTTAACTTTTGTTGTTTACACTTTGAATTAGTAGAATATCGTATGGAATATTAGAGTTTACCGGTTTCCATGTAGCTGTGAGAGTTAGAGCAAATGTTGCTGGAGAGCAACAGCAGGATTTCTACTGAACCGATGATGCTTCAGAGCAACAATAGGATGACGGAGCCGTCGATTTTGATGAAATTCTTTCTTTGACGAACAAACATGTTTTCTAGTCTTTCTAGAAGTTATTTACATTGCTGGTATAAAATTATGGAAATTTTCTTCTTTTTTCGTATCTTGTGTTCACAAATACCTTCTAGTTTTTTTTCTAATTCATTTTTAGAAGCCAATATTTACCTACCTCCAAGTGGAGCAAGTTATGTCTGCCCTAAACGCATTTGCACAAGAAGAGAAAGATGGGGGAGCTCAGGAATTGAAGGCTGATTTTATAAATTATTATCTCATAATTTTATCTTACAATTTTATAACTCGTTCCCACTGTTCATGATGCCTAAGTCACTATCATAGGTATGATTAAACGCTTGATGTATTACGTGATTTTAAATGAACTATTTTTCATAAACGATATTGTAAATTCAGAAGATCTCGAAAAGAACTAGAATGTTCTTGATAATTGTAATTTTAGAAGATAAAAAACAGCAATTTTTAGTAATATGTTTTATGAATATTTTATAATGTTTGTTACCAACCTTCTAAAATTGGTGAAAATTGCGGGAAAATAGCGCATTGTGATCGATGAAATATAACGTTTCAAAACCAGTCTATCCTACGCTTATGTGAAATAGTAGCAACACACCCTTCCGTCCCACATCCTAATGTTGCTTCAGAGCAACAAAATAATTTTTTTTTTTTTTTTTTAAATTTGAACTATGCACAAATTTTTTTTCCAAGTTCATTTTTACGTTATTTTACCTGTTTAAATGATCAAAAGACGGGAAAAACATTTTTTTCGGCATCTCAGGATATTAGGGGTTAAGATAAGTATTAATTCAAATAACATCAAGTTGATAAGCCTCATGACAACAGCGAGTTTTGAGTAGGATAATTAGCATATATCACGCTTAATTAACACGGTATGGAATGAAAGCCGAACAGCTCCATGATGCAGGTCGTCTCGTACCATTTGAAAACAACGATGTGATCCTTGTAGAAAGCCTCCATAATTTCCACCTCATTCAAAAAGATGTAAAACATCTACATGAGCATTACATTCATGTTACCAGCACGATGAATCTATGCCCCACAACGAACTTGGCAGACTTGTTATATTATTGTCGTCACGACTAGATAATTACTCGATTTAGATGTTGAGTTGATCTGATAACAAGGCATTTAGAGCTACAGGTATTGCAGGAGATTTCATTACAATTATGCAGCCGGTTACTGCATGAGAATCCGTTAATAGAGTTAAATTCCGTTTGTTACTACAGGTGGAACGACCACAATCATCCTAAAACCCTGTCTAACTTCGTCACTTCTTCCCATCCGTCAAAAATCTTTCCGCCCTCAAGAAGCCAACCCGAACGAAACTGTTACTTAAACAGATGTATTCGAGGAACTAATGGACAGAACGATGTCAAGAACATGGAAATGAGAGGCAAAAGTGTCGAAGAAAGACTAATAGCTAATTTGCATCTCCTCGTTACCGCACGATGAATAATACATCGACGCCCCGCTTGGAATTTCCAACCCAGGCTGGAAATGATGTGCTAACATTTTGAATGCAGACGGGAAAACGAAAGCTGGCAATGATTCATAAGAACGTGTTACTCGGTATTGCCAGCTTGGGATAACAATCCTAGAAAGTTTGTAGATATTTTTGGTTGTTCCAACAAGATGAAGGTTCTTCGAATTGACAGTAGTGTTTCTCCGTATTATAATACATCGAGAATGGTAAAGTGAAATTCGAGCTGAACTTAAGGAATCACAGGAATTTCAGTAATGCAGATTTCAAAAACGATTGGTTACAGAGTGCTTGTATATACACCACCACTCATCATTAAACACCGTTTATGACATAGTTATTACACTACCCCATACTTCGTGCGGTACTTCCCATACACACAACATATTGGGGTGAAATTGTATCAGGTATTATCACTTTCCACGAGCATCAATGCACAGATCTTCATTTCACAGAATTTGCAACACTAATGATGTGATAATTAGGGAGAGCGAGCGTCCCATTTTGAAGGGAACAATCAGATTTTTTACTGTCCCATTATCTTGTGCCAGTAGAATGCTAAAGGCGTTCCCCTTTTGGTTTATTATTCAATAATAAACCATTGTAATGGCTCTGGAAAAAAAAAATTCTAACCCCCCCCCCCCCTCCCCCCTGAAAATTTCACGATTTACGTTTCAAAGGGTGTAGAATCCGAATCTGCAATAAAAAATTTTCCGTCCGTCCGCCGTGCACACGATTTCTCCCAAACGGCTGGAGCAAAAGATCAGAAATTTTCAGGAAAAATCCATCTTGGTTCGACAGCGCCCCAATTCTTGAGCCAGCTCTCACACTCAATTTGAAGTGCTCTTTAAGGGCTGTCAAAGTGTTGTAAAATCCGTAAAAACCTCATAACAAGTCGAAGCGGCCTAAATGTGTACTTATTTTTAAGAACATCGAATGAGGAATCGAATGAGACCCTCCCCACGTCCGTAGGTCAAACCATTCCCGATGTATGGCCCGATTTACGGTGCCAACATTTGCGTTTTTTGGTTTATTATTGTTTGTTTGTAACCTAGTGATGTCCGGCCGATAGCGTCGAGTTGTAGTGAATGTGGATACTGGAGTGATAGCCGATGCGGATACTTGTAGTTTATAGCCGATACACGGGTTGAAGCATTCCGATATGCATGAAACGCTGATAATTTATAGGTAAATATTGTTCAATATTATTACTGGTGTTTATTATTCAGTATTATTACTGGGGTAAATAAGTATTCTTTCACTGGGGTTTATTATTCAATTGGCTTGAGTTCATGATTTGAATCTGTACTAAGCTTCGGAGTGTGCGTGTTTCACAGGTGATAGAGGGATTATTGAATTTCAGGAGATATGCATAGACCACGTAAATCGGTTCTAAACCAAAACACCTATTCGGATTGATCAGTTGATGATATTAATAATGAACCCCAGTGAAAACGTTAATTCTAAACCATTTCCGAAGGGTTCGGATCCGTCACCAACCTACAGAATTTCTATAACGTTGAGAAGGAACAGGACGGAGAGATGTGAAAGTGGTAAACGATCGCTTATCAATTACGCACCCCATCACAATAAATCATTCATCCGATGGTTCAAAGAATATCAGCACATGTGTGCTTAAAACCATAGACCGCCATTATGTAGAATTTGTGACAGAGATGATGTTTTAATTTCAACATCCCATCTGCAATTGTCATGTTTTAGAACCAGTTGGGTGTTTGGACTTACTTCCATTTATAACCGCTTGTATTTGTCTGGTTGTATCATGTACTCCACATTTTAACTTTTAACCTTGCACATTGTCGTTTACTCGTTTCACAGATGTATTTCACTATTACTCTTCAACATTACTATTTTGCAAATTTACATCATATTTTTCGTTCAGAATGAAACTCCGTTTGTAGTATCACTTATCACACCTTGAAAATAGCCGGACTTCTCATCTGTTATCGCAGTACTGAGAAGATTTAGCAATATCTTCTTCATGTTTCTACCTTGATTCGTGGAGTAAAACATGGATTATGGAGCAGTTTCACTCGTTTTTTTCTTATATGGATGCTACTGGTTCCTGTTTATTATCCAAGAGGGACCTTTATTTTTTCTATTTTTTCCAAATATTGTCGATTTTCCCTTTATTAATATTATTGCAGAATTGTGCATTATTCTTTATAATATAAAGAATAATATTATTTAATAATATGAAGATAATAAAGAATAATAATAATATGAAGATAAATATTATTTATCTTCATTGAGATCTTCGGATATCAAGGCCATTCAATATTCTTCATGAGGGATTTTTCATGTTGTCGTGATGGAAGCCTGCCAGCCCAGGTTGGAATGAGCTGGTCTGCTGGTCGGTTACCCATCTCATCATCAAAGTAGCCATTGCTGAAACCACATAGCTCCAATTTTTTCTAAAATCTTTATCTCTTTTCATCTCCAATTAAAGTGAGGAAAATAGTTATTTTCTATTCACTGTGACTTCATCATACAAGTGTAGTGAGGTTAATAAGAGTTTGTCTAATTCAACCTAACTTCCTGGTGGTTCATCTTTCATCATCATCTTGCCTAACCTTCCTGGTACCAGACCACCTGCTACACTTCTTCAAAAACTACTTTGTAGCCAAGTACTGGAGCTGCACATCTGCAGGAATCCAGTTTCTACTCCATCATTCACAAACATTTTGCACAGAATTCACAAACTATTCACATGAAGTACGATTTGATTCAGGGGCGTATATAGGGGGGCCCTGCCCCCCCCCCCCTCCTCATTCTCGGGCCTCCCCGAAAATATCACATATGTACGCCACTGATTTGGTCACCTTTCGCTAAGTTCAATAGAGACAGTCGTATCAGTACAGGATTTGTTTGAATGATGCAGGAGTAACAAGACCTGATCACTAGACAATCGGCACCCGAGAAGGTTAGAATCATATACCTCCCACTTCTGTTTGCAAATGAGTATAATTCTATAGCAACCAAGACCTGCAGAAGTTTGCACGTAGGTCGAGTGGCGATACGTGACGCGAGACGAATATAATAGTGGATCCGTCCATCGAGTCACGACTGGGTTACATGATTCAACTCCTGGAGAGAGCCAAGGTATGAAAATTGAAGGCAGAAAGTGAGTCATTCGCGTCGATTTAGATTCCGGAGAGGCCGTTCGTTAACCAGCGAAACTCGGAGATGGCCGGGGCGCATGAAAGATCACTTACTGGAGGTCGAATCAATTGAGACAACAATCTAATCTGTCCAGCCTCTTCTGCGCAGATGAATAAACATTGAGCTGAGTGCAACGCACGGATGATAATGATTAAATGGCCTCGTAACCCAAATTATTCAAAGGAAATCGTTTATGTACAGATTGTCAAAAGCAGAACATTGAACAAACTGATTTTCAACATTATGAGTCGGTAGTCGAGTTAAAGTTTGACCTACCAAAATTCATTAAATAAGTAACTCTTGAATGGAAAATATCAGAAAATAAGTAAATAATAAAATAATAACCAACACAGTATGAAAGCAAAATAGTGTTTAATGAAGAAGAAGGAAGCATTACAAATTTTAACTGGACCCTAGAGCAATAGGCCAACTTTACAATTTCATTAAATGATGAGCGGCCTGATCCATTAAGCAACGATATGACTTCAATGTTCCTTGTTTCAATGGATATCCACCAGAATTTTGGCAGGACAAGAGAATAGAATAATTTGGGTTTCGTTGAGAATGAGGATTTGATAATACTGAATTACGATTAGTTGGTGGTCGTTTTAGCTCATGATGTATGCATATATAAATGAACATATTTTCTGTTTCGGAAATTAGCATGAATCTAAATTCGGGGTATGATGCAACTATAATCACGTACTGAGGAATAAGATAAGTTTCATGTTTAATACTTTCCAGCTTTGCAGTTAATCACGTGTTGATCATCTTGTTAATCAATTTTCATAATCAAGCCCACGCTGTGTTTTGCATGGGTGGCAATCAAATTCGAGGAGTCAGTAGAGTATCATGATGATAAGTAGCTGACGTCCTAGCTAGAAGGCAGTTAGCAAACAAGATACGAGAGGTTGGTGTATTGCGACTCTCAGTTAATCACATGCAAGGAGAAAAGCCGCATGTTAATTCTAGAGAATGACATTCAATTAAACGAAAACATAGGAGTATGATGGGTGAATTTACCATTTACTGTACGAACCATAGATTTCGCTCAAGTAACGATGGGACAAGAATAATTATCTCAGGCGATGAGTAAATTCTTGATGGTTGTACGTGTTAGCAGAACATCGTGAAGTCGAACACAGCATTTGAGTATGTACACGTATCAGTAACAAACAAAACAATCCAGTCGTTCCGAACTACCTAAATAGTAGCTCAAGACTCCAATCAAGAAATTGATTCCAGACTGAATGCATCTTCCAATCCTCGGCTAGTAATTGGAGTTGGATAAACATACTATCCAAATCCAGGACGTGCGGGATCAATTCCTGAGACTTTCAACGACATATTTGACACGAACACAAACAATTCTGCATTTCTTATAGTAATTCATTCCTTTGGGCATTCACTAACGCTATTTTTTTCACCAAAAATTTTCTCCACAGTAAAAACCAGTTCCTGATTCATGAAGTATTTCTGCATGGAGAAGACTAAGTCTTAAGTCATAAGTCTTACGAATGATATCTTTTCTCATGTACCTCGCATACCGATTTCACTTGTCACATTAATTAGCACGTCAGAAGTGTAAATGTTCCATGATTACGATGAACTATTGTCGTTAATAAGCGTTTTGTCAATAATTATTACTGAGATGCGTCATATTTGTACGTGGTGTGGTAAAGCGTGATGTAAAAGAAGGACGTTATAGATTAGGTGTGCGTGAATGTCCTCATATCTTAGGAGTATGTGAAGATTGGACCAACAATTATTTCGTAGCCGGAAGGGAACCGGGAAATTACTTTTAATAAATGTTTTTGATCAGATAAGCTCTCCCCTAGAGGTGGGCTGCTTAGCATATCAAAGTCACTGAGCATTCAAGAATGCGGTCAGGAATTATGATAATGCCCGTCATCAAAAGGCAAGATTAATTCTATGAAAGGAGAGAAAAACAAAAATAAAAAGGAAAAAAAGACACGCAAATGGGTTTCGTGGTGGAGCATTCTCAAGGTCTCCCGTATCTTCACGGTTGTTGGAGCGAAACGATAGCGTTTTCACGAAGCGGTGGCCTCTCCCCCCGTCCCTTCCATTCCAGGCCGTAGCCGACAAACCTCATCACGGAAGTGCAAAGTACTCGAGCGTGACTGCAGACTGGCAGGCCCAGCTGGGTTTATCCTCCTTTTCCAGGCCCGCGACATTCTCTAACCAGACAAGAATCTCGCACCTAGAGCCTTCTCTTCAACTAATTGCACCACAGCAATGAACAGCTAGAGAAAAATTTAAGAACGACCAGTTTGAATAAGAAATAAGAAGAAACACCTGGATATTCGGTTTGGCAAATTACTAATAAGAATGGTGGGAAAGATACTCGAACGTAATGGGGTTCCTAAAATTCAACAAGTATGTTGGTAAAAATTTCCAACACCATAACTCCTGCATAAACTGGATCGAATTCAAGATGTCTCAAGCAATGCCACCCTATTATCACCGGCAGTTGTTAGGCATGTTGACATGCATTTGAAGAACTGGGAATGATTCATATAAGCATTAACTCCAAACACCATTTTAACCTTCGTTCATTTGATTGCAAATACAAACTATGTGTAGGTCATCAAGTTTGCAATGCACAATGTTACAGGAAGTTTCTACCCACATTTTAGTTGATGTATAATCTTGCTTGTGAAAAAATTACATACAAGATCAATATGTTACGATAGGTAGGTAATCGTTATTCGGTGAAAATCTATAACGATTGGCATACAAGATCTTGAACGGTATCCTCAACTTTTACATAACCAAGAAAACTAGACACTCTTCGCAAGTCCCCTCCCTCCCTCGTTATCCCTCGGAGGAGGAATCGACTTCAAACTTCCATGTCATCCTCCCAACTGAAAAGTTGGGAGCAGGCCAAACAGAACCATTCACGAGCAATATTGTAGATTTTACAAGCAAAAAAGGTCATGAAAACAGAAGGAAATGCCCATTAGGGGCAAGAAGAATAAAAAATAATGAAACATGAAGTTTTAGTTATTGTGCTACAGTAGTTACATGTCTTCAGTTTTGCTTAGGTGGTGACCTGAATTACACTAACGTTTTTTCAAAGTTCAAAACATTTGTATAATAAACATTGAACAGGAATTAAACTTGATAACAAATACCTTCACACAATTGGAAGAATCTGACTTGTATGGAAGTAGTTTTTCGAATACTGAAGAATATTTCCATGAATATTGTTCCCAACAAGCCGTATATGCCGTTAACTTGTACGTATTGATCACATGACGAATAAAGGTCATCCACTCCGTAGAGGCAATGAATTTACCCCTATCCAGGTGGTTGTCAATTAAACTTTCAGCAATACACCGAAACCGTTTCAACAATTCAAATGCGCAGACACGAGACAGAAATGGTTTTTGTAACAACTTGAGAGCGTTCGCTGGGCAAGCACATTAAATGTGCAAAAAAATAACTAATAACATAAATTTCATGCTTCATAACCAAAGTTGGAAGTACTGCAGGAAAACAGCTCCATTTTCGAATTCAAAGAAGGAAGAAGCGTACTTTGTGACGGGTAACTAACTAAATTACCAAGAGAGTATTAAAGAGAATTAGATAACACAGAAAACTTCTTGAATACAACAAATTGATGTTTAAAAACGAAAGTGAAAGGATATAAAGCCCAAGAAATGAAACTGGCAGAATAGGCAGAGGGAACGGGCACCAATTAAATGTTACTAATACTAAAAAGTTATTTATGATATGTAAATACAACAACAATTGAAAAATAAATTGGATATGGGATTACAAAATATAGTAAAATACGGACGTCGAATGTACCCACATATACAATAAATAGAAAACAGGTTTCTTGTGCGAATCGAGGAAACACAAAACTTCTTCCTCGAAACATGTAATAATCAAGAATATAAAGTCGAAGCTTTTTTCAAGAGAAGAAATGGGAATGTACGATTTTACAGTAGGTTTGATGGGATTTGAAAAAACTGAAATACAACAGCAATCTGAAATTCAATTACTGGGCACAGTTACCTAGTCATAAATCAGATGGAAACTCATATAGACTTTCCAATTTTAAAAGCTCTGCTACTTCTTAGGCTGAATTGTGGATCGATGAAACTTGGAATCTTGTTCGGAATCGCGCAAGGGACGAGTTACCGATAAATTGTGAAATAATCATTAAAAATCCAAAAGGTACCGTGAGATCCTTAAACGACAGTTTCAACAATTGCAATGGCGAACATTCTATGCATTTTTGCAGGGAAGAATGAAATCAGATCAACATAGATCCATAGCACTTTATGTCTCAAATAAAGCACCTTAGAAGTCCTCTCCGACGGTCCTTGTATGATTATGCGGAAAATTATCAAAAGCTTGAGTTTTCTCAATGTGCAAGATTCTTGGTTTTAACGGGCACCTACTCTTTTAGGGATAAGTTTCTGATTCGAGTAGCAATTAGTTGAACCTCACCTGCACTATGGGACCTTAGGCTCCTCAAACTCCGCCTTTCATCTGGAAAAAAGAAAGAAAAAGAACATCATTAGAAATTGGATAAAACTAATGGGCATTCGGCATTTTCTGAATTATGAATGTGAATTATGTTCTGTAGTATGTGAAACACTAACGATTATCATTATTATGAAACAATCGGGGGGGCTCTATCTGGTCATTTAGATCTAGTTTCTGACCAATATTTACAGCTTAAGTGCAATCATAGAATAGAGGTAACACCGTCCATTCGAACATACTTAGATGTCTGAGACAAGCATTCTGATAATATATAGGTAAATATTATTCAATATTATTACTGGGGTTTATTATTCAATATTATTACTGGGGTAAATAAGTATTCTTTCACTGGGGTTTATTATTCAATTGGCTTGCGTTCATGATTTGAATCTTACTAAGCTTCGGAGTGTGCGTGTTTTACAGGTGATAGAGCGATTATTGAATTTCAGGAGATATGCATAGACCACGTAAATCGGTTCTCATCCAAAACACCTATTTGGATTGATCAGTTGATGATATTTGTGTGCCCCCTCTACATCTGTCTACCTTTGGCTACATCGTTTAAATTTGGATTTGGGGAAGTTTTAACGCAATACGAGTGCCAAAGGACTAGATAAATTATAGATATTTTTATTGTGGGGGGGTATTGAGGTTCCATAAAAAAACGCTGCAAATTCTTTCACTAGGGTTTATTATTCAATCGGCTTGCGTTCATGATTTGAATTTCTACTAAGCTTTGGAGTGTGCGTGTTTCACTGGATAGAGCGATTCTTGAATTTCAGGAGGCACACAAATATGATCAAATGATCAATCCAAATAGGTATTTTGGTCGAGAACAGATTCACGTGCTCCATGTATATCTCCTGAAATTCAATAACCGCCCTATCCTGTGAAACACGCACACTCCAAAGCTTAGTAGAAATTCAAATCATGAACGCAAGCCGATTGAATAATAAACCCCAGTGAAAGAATTTGCAGCGTTTTTTATTGCAGATTCGGATTCTACACCCTTTGAAACGTAAACCATGAAATTTTCAGGGGGGTTAGAATTTTTTTTCCAGAGCGATTACAATGGTTGAACCAAAAGCGAGGCTGACAAGACGGAATAGGACGGGTGCCTTCCGACTTGGGGTACAGCTTTTTAGCGACTGGGGAGTTAAGACAACAACTGGGAGTTTCATTCTTTGGAATGAATGACATTTCCCATTCGCCATGATTTTCAAAATGTCGAATACCCGATTTGTCCTGTTGGATAAAAGGGTTATCAAAGGCTTTCTGAGGGAAGATGAAGCGATTCCATAATTGGAAGGAGTAGTCAAGAGGAATTCCATCCAAACCGCCCCTTCTGTTCCCCTCCTTACATCAAAAGAAGGACGAAAGATAACGCGACATCGTTCCGGACAAGAATTGAACACGACCGCGGTTCTCAAAAGGTTTTCTCATGGGTAATCACAAGTTTATGGTTTCAAGCTCAGGGCAGCACAAAAGAAATGATAACGGAGAGGCAGAAACGAAACCCAATCTGCATGTCAGCAAGTTTATAGCAGACGGATGAGAAAAGCGAGTAGAAGACAGATCCTCGACGAGCATCAAACGGACCTTGCATCACGCAACCTGCTCGACTTTCTGGCTCTAGTGTTCGAAGCAAGTTATTTCCAAACTTGTACACGAAAAAGCCGTTTCATACTGAATATACCACTGATCTCTCTCTCTCTTCCTTTCTGAGGAATATAAAACAGTGAAATATAGAATACTTCCATATCGAAACTGATAATTGAAGTGAACAGTAATCGGTATACAACTTGGAAGGAATGGGTGCAGAAATAATTATACGGCCTTTCCTCCGTAATATTATAATAAATGTGATGTTTAGAGCTATGGTTGATTTTTAATGAATCAATTAGTCACTATTGCATGAATTTAGGAGGACGACTAGAGGTGGTTGTCTCAGCCCAACAGAATACGAATTAGGACTCATCGGCAGCATAATTGTGAGCTGTGTGCACCGTGTGCAATAGCTGTGTAAATCCGTCCGATTTTGGGTGGATTTCGCGCCCTGGCTGCAACATGAGGTATTGATTGCGACGATTATAACAAAAACGAGATAAAAGCAAATGTTCACTTCTGTATCTGTGGAAAAAAATGAACAAAAGTTATGTACCTAGTTCAGTAGACCAGGGCACCAATTATTGCATTTATTATAAACAAGATGAAATACAGGAGTCATTTTAGAAAAATTTTAAGGCCATTGCGATAGCTTCATTTTCCAACAGGATCATGTAAAAAAATATGAGCGAAAAGTAGGTAAACAATACAATTTAACTCAATATTCAGAACGGAAATGTGGAAGTTGAGAAAATTTCAACAATCCGTTCCAGTTACTTGCACCAAACTAGGAGAGCTCTTCTGTAAGTTGTGCAATTGGCAACTTCAGAATTTACATTAGATAGGGTTTACAAACTGGACTCGTTGGTAAATCATTTTTTTCACCAGTCCCACCAACGTCTCTGAAGTGAGATGGAAATTACTCTCACGGCCAGTGCGGCCTACTATAATGCGGATAATCATCAATGGGAAAATATAACACCACGAGCAGACTATTTGAGAGAAGAGAACTTTACGTTCCCCCTTATTTTTCAAGGTTGGATTACTGTAATCACGTTAGGGATTTGGCAACGGGAATGGGATTCCAGTTGTGATCAAACATCAAAGAAGTATTGACAGATAATGAGCTTATCTTCTTGCTCTCGTTTCGTGCTGTAGAGGCGGAATAATGAAATTAATTGTTTCGGGGATTCGATGAGGAATCACTTTGAAAGAAGATTTTGTAATAAAATTCACCGAGGGTCACGACCAGAGGGTTATACAATCGAACAACGAGATGATCAATCTATGAATAGAAAGAATCTTCGATGGAAGAATTAATTTTGGAGCAAATCGTCGAGAATGTATACATTTTTTTAATAACTAGTTCTAATTGCTGGCAGCTGTTCAAGTCGTCACTTTAAGAAATTATAACGGTATATTGGGACAAAAATTTCCACGGAACATCTACAAAAATAAGCATGATTCATGCATATTTAATGTTTACAACTTTATGTCGAAGATTAAAATATGTTTAATCAAGCTATTTATGTTAAACATCTACTTCTGCAATTACATATCGAAATGTAGTGGACTGAGATTAACGTTGTCAACTCACAATCTAAAAGTCATTATTTACATGATCTGTCCATTCCTTGTTAGAACGGTGATCCGCGTAGATTCTGATATACAAATGGTAAACCTTTGAAGCCTTCTTAATTACAGACGAAAAACTGTCTTGGCGAATCAAGATTGAATTTATTCAAATAGAACTAGATGAAACCATAACCTGTTCATCCATCTATCTATCTATCAATCACATTTATCGCCATGTTTAGAGCTGGAGTTATACTGAGTGTTAATAAATATGCAGTGTTATCCCAATATGACGTTCAGAAAAACGGTTATTCAAACTAACCGTTGCTAGAACTGAGAACAAGCAAAATATTGTGTTAATTTATCAGGATGCTTCCATAAAATCGATTATATCCAAAGATTTATTGATATTTGGCTTAGAAAAAAAGAAATTCAGGCCGGCGTTATCAAACTAAGTCAGATCAGTAGTATCTATCGTGAGAAGGGATAATAAGTTTCCAAGAAGAACGATGGAACTCCAAATCATGGAGTAGATCGTTGCAATCGTAGGATGGAGAAGGAGTTGGATAATATCAGTTGGTGACTCCATTGACACTACATTGTCCAGCAAGTGAGATGGAAGGCGGCCCGTTTGGTTAGTTTGATTGTCATTGTTAATCATTTGAGTTGATAATGGAACTTCCCGCTAGAGTTATAAGGCCTGACAACTGGCCGTGATGGGCTGTCAGTGCCAAGCTTCTGCATAGCTGCGGCCCCTCTCTCAACGGACCTTTCTAAACTTGGCAACCCTTCCCACTCCGGGCCGTTTGCGCCGTTCGAGATCTGGGTCTTGTCAGTTTAATGGCCTGAGGGGAAGTTAGCTCGCTGGGGAGGAGGGTGGGAAGCCAGATTGTTTGGGCTTTGAGTTCCGCTGCGGGGGTATCGGGTTCCTGAGATCCTTGACCCCGTAACTCGATTATAACTTATGCATTCGCCATTACATAGTTTATCCGTGTCAACGCCGGGGCTGCTGAATTGAAAACCCGCCCAATCTGGGACCCCTCCCATGGTCGGTGATTGCGTCAGCAAGAGGTTGTGCCCTCATTAACACCAGACCACTGGAAAACTTGACCAAGAATTATTGGACCACAATGAGCTGACAACCAAAATATCGGGGTTGCCCCTGTAAAAGATTTATCAGCTTCCAACAATACTACAATCATTACATCGATAAAAAAGGAGTACCCACAAAAAAACATAAATAAAGGAGAACCTACGTCAAAATATCCGTTTCTAAAATCTAAAAAATATACCTGAAAGGATTGAACGCTTCTTCCGCCCAATAACAAAGAATAATCTCAAGAGTAACTTCTAAGCTAAAGCCTCATTCATGAATGAAGGTAACAATAATTTCCTTCTTCACCAAGTATTGGGCAATTTCCCATACTCAATGGTGAATTTTCCTTGGACAATTCTACCCTCGACATCTATGGAAATAGAAAGTAGCAGAGGGCTTATTGGCACATAGAGGATTTTTGTAGACTAACACGAAGCGAACTCTCAGCAACTATTGATACACATTCCCTCTTTTTACAACACCGACTCTTCGAAGATCTAATAGATAGTTTCCATGTATTGTTTATTAGGATCAAGTGCTAATTGTGTTTATGCCTGACGAATAATGAAACGAATTTCCACCAAGTGAGTGAAGATAACATAATAATACCCTTCTCTGATAAACATTAGTAATTTCTACTAGTTCAATGATGGCTTTTCCCTTACCCCTCACCTCAATTGTAAATGTGTAACATTACTTTTATTACGACGTCATCTAAACAGCTGACGAGAGTATCGAGGTTGTAACCACCCTTCTAAAAATAAACCTGTTCCCAGTTCTAACGTCAACGTGTAATATCTCTTCCCCTTTAAATTCTAAATCATCGTCATAATTCAAGTATAACGATAAAAGGCATAAAATCTTCGACATTTATCAACATATAAAGTAGATGAAATCTGCTCGGCACTTTAAGGTTGAATTGCAAGAAAACACATCCAACCGCCCACAATCACAATTTGTAGGGGAGTACCGCGCAGTGAACTGTAAGAAACATTAAAACATGTTCCCTCTTTTTATAATCCCAACGACTCCTAGATCAGAAAGGACATGTATAATTCAGGTGTAAAAATACCTAGTTGCGTGTGTGTTTACTAGGATTGATTGCTAATTGTGTTGATATCTGATGATGAATTAAAATACGTCTACTGACGTTTACTAATCCTGGAGTTCTACCTAATGACTAAAGATAATAAAATAATTCCCTTCTCCGCTTAGTATTATACAATTTTACTTGTTCAATGGTGACTTTGCAAATTTAAATTAACAACATTAGACCTCTATCGGACTAGAAAGTAGCAGAGAGCTATTTGGCATCATCCCACGCACAATCATCATTCATATTTGAGAGATGTATCAGGCAGAGAAATGTCAGCAACTATTAAAACATAGTTGTTTAATTTTTACATTAGCAACCCCTTAGAGATCTAATGGATTCGTATATTTCAATTGGGGGGATGGGGGCTTGTATTGTTTATTAGGATTGAGCGCTAATTACGTTGATATCTAATGTAATAACATGTGTTTCTCTTATATATAAATACGATCAAAAAAGAGAAGAAAACAGTGAAATTAACACCACACGACTATTTTTTATATTTCAGAAACTGCCTTTATCAAGCAACTATGAAAGAGAATGATTTTTCTGGAGTTGTTAACGACGTCGAACGTTAAGGCATGGGAAATGGTTTCATCATTTTCTGATGTTATGCACTGATGAACAAAATGCACCCAAAACGTTGCAGTGAGCTTTTTCAGATTGTTGTAGCATCCTTTTATTTTCGTGGGGTTTCATTTTTCGGAAAATGTGTATACCGAAACAATAATCGAAAGTGGCATTGTGGGACATTGTAGGCAGGTTTACGTGTAGATCGTCATCAGACCTCATCACTGAAGCATAATGGTTGTTCACCCTCAAGCTGAGTATGGTTTCAGCTTTTCTTAAGTGGAGAGCAGGGCATTCTTTGCAATGCAACTCATACAAACACATTGGCGTCTGGCATTATGACAAGCCTTTGCAAGCGTATGAGTTGGAGTTGTTCGCCGAGCTGAAAACTGCTTGATCTATCACAATGTGGCAAAGTTTGCTTGTGTATGAGAACGCCCCCAATGGATGATGCCAGATGAAATGAGAGTGCAGGTGAACTTGGAAAAAATGTTTTTGGAAGAAGATTTAAGGAGAGGAGTGGATGAGTGTCCTTCAGTATCATTCAGAAACCTCATTCGCACCAAGGATGCGCGCGTATTTTCCTTAGGGTCATGAAACGCCTTTACGCGAGGCTACTGATCCGTGAATCCGCCTTGCACTGCCCTTGAACAAAACGAAAATTAAGGACAAACCCTCTTCCCAAGCCACAATAGGATGCTCGTGGAAAATCTTCTCGGCGGATAGCGATCGCTTCACGCTCCGTGGCCTCAAACACGCGTTCGTTACACCCTCGTGCGCCCCCCCCCCCCCACTCTCCTGTAAGCCATTTTCGCCTGCCACATATCATATAGCAGTGAACCTGAAGTTTTATCTCTGTAACTAATTACTTCCGGAATCCGCGTAATTTCTATAATATTCGCGTTATGAGTATCCCTCTCGGCTTCTTCACATCCCGTTCCACTCTTGACGTGCGTGTGGATTATCATTGTTTGACCTACGACTTGAGAACGGAGCAAGAATTTGCTGTTAAAACGAACTCGGAATTAACTAAAAAATAATGGGGATATAAACGATATCTCAATATTTTTTTATTACAAACTAGATGCGAATCAAGACTACAAACGTCCCCAGCTTCTGTTTTTTTTTTTTTCGCTCAACTGTTGAAATGGCTGTTAACAGTCAAGACAATTGGAGGATAGGGCACTGGTTTTCAGAAGATAATGGTTAGGAGAAATGAAATAGCGGTTATTAGGACGTCAAAAATCTCGAGCTTCAACACTAGATTAAATGGTGTCCATTATCTCTCTGTCCAGTTGAAGAAATGATGAACTCAGAGGGGTATAAAGAAGTCCTTCAATCCCGAGTGATACCCCAACTTTCCAAAATCCAGGGAGGCATTTTAATGCATGATCTTGCTCCATGCCACTTTTTTGAAGCATCAAAGAAATTCATTGCTGATCACTACATCAAGATTGGCCCGGGAACTCCCCTGATTTGAACCCAATAGAGAACTTTGTGGGCTATGCTGAAGCAATCATTGGGAAAACAGAACTGCACCACGAATGAGAAAATGATCGGTGGCGTCATCAAGCTGTGGTTCCACAGTGATAAAATTAATGTAAACTGTGAATCCCTAGTGGATTCTATGCCTAAACGAGAACAATTAGCATTGATAACAAGGGAGGGCAGATCCAATATTGAACATATATTTTACCATTATAATAATAATACATTTCGAGTTTTACTGAAAATTGTTGTTTTTGCAGCCTTGTTTCCATTAATTCGAACGGTTATGTATGTAGTGAGGGTATGTTGAAATTACTGCAACATATCATACGGTGCGAGATAAAGTCTTGGCGCAGGAGTCACAGGAAGACTTGTTATTCTGAGAGACACGACAGTAATGCATTGTCGACATGTCGCAAGCCTGACTCCAGTGAACAGTAGGCGAAATGAGACAATATGACAGGATATGAAGACGGCAAAGCCGCAAAGCGCAGTGAATCGACATGGTCCATCACACACCAGACCGGGCTATTTATACCGAGTCCAACAGTATCCCCTAATATTTTTCCTGTAACGGTGATGTCTCCTTTTCGTCCTGTATCAACGATTGTACATGTATGGCCTCACGACTCATTGCCTCAATCCGTCACTCACAATCTGGTAATGACTGACAATGGAATGCCCGCCGTTCGTACTACGATTGCATGCGGACTTTCACATTCACATGAGCGAGCAGGATGTTTTTCAAAAGATGCAACACTAGAACTAGTTTCCAAGGTCTTGGCAACCTTGCAGGGTTTCCTGGGAACTCCATTATTATGGTTTTCCCAACTGATCATTACAGCGATCAGTGCCCATGTACTTATCACAATTCAATCGTAATGAAGTAGTAAAGCCTGGTACCCGTGTGTTCAAATATGCTGAGTCGTGATGTTTTTTAAAATCTTACATTTTGCTCACGTTCGAACCTATCAAACCTTCTCAATTGTTTGACGTTTCAAAGTGTTAAAGTAGAATCCAAAAATTGAATTATAAACAATCTGTCCGTCGTCTGCTGGGAGCTTTTCTCTAACACTATTAAACCGAAGTTACAACTTGGGTCAAAAATCACAGTTGGGGTACTGAATTTTCGGCATCGATCTCAGTAGATCCTCAAGGATGAAATTTCAAATACCGAACACTTTCGAAATAACAGTAATGTTTTAATGTTTCTTATGGGTAGACGACCTTTGAATGGATCTAATGAGCCCACCCGGATCTCTTTAGGTTCATTCGTAGACAGAAAACGTCAACATGAATGTGAATGTGCTTCGAGATTATACAAATTTCTTAGTATCATGTGGTGATGGAATTAGCTGATAAAATTGCTGTTGAATTTTGTTTTCACGGAGATTACAGAGTCTTTCGGACATCTGTTCATAATGTGTTTGAAGACACAGTGATTAGCTGCAGCACACTTGTGGCTGATTTCGCTCCTATCGATCGACCGAGCTGAAATATAAATGGGCCCATTTTTATGGATTGTAGAATGCAATTACAAAAAATGGAGATGGGAGACGAGAAATTTAGATAATTTATCACAGACTGTGTATTTTATACACAGATCAGTCATTTACGTGGAAGCGTGTGATCTGTGTGATACTTCGCAGCGTTTAGGCAACGTGGCGACTCCAAAAGTGAACGTTAGAGAGCAAATAATTAGTAGAACTGTTTCCTCTGCTCATTTTGCGTTCAGAAAGATTAAACATGGAAATACAGGAACCCCTAGGAAATGACACGTCGCTTATCTTTAGCAGAGATCGTCCGACATACGGCGTGCAGTAGAAGGGGGACCCCCGCTATCCGATCGACCCACATAATCGCCAGAGGGGGAAAAAGAAAGAAAACGGTTCATTAATGGGGAAGAGGTCACGGATAATAGCGCCGTTATCGTGGAACGTATAGGGGAAGATCTGCTGACGATGAATCGGTTTTAGTGCACAGTCAGAAATGCGGAATTGACCTCGTTGACGGTCGAAATTATACAGTCAAACAAAGGCGCATCGTAGCTCAGCAGTTAGCGATTAGACAGAACCGAGAACCGAAGAGGGGATTAATATCTAAAACTATTACCATGATTTCCTAGGACAAGAAGTACAAATCTTTTACTTACTTCAAGCAGTCTAATTTTCATAATATTCATGTTTCATGATCCTCATGTTATATTTCGAAGTTAACTTGACCTCCATGGGACATTTTTATCAACCCATAACCAAAACAATAGCAGTTATTCGACATGACCTATTCTAAGAACAGATCTACGAATCATAGACTTGTTACAGAGTGTAAGCGCCTCTTAACTTACCAACTCAAAGTCAGATTCCCATTAAAACTAGGACTAATTCCTGATAAGGTGCATGTCTCTTGATAATGAGACCTTTTTTAATGATTCCCCTGCGATGCTAAAAACAATAGTACAATCCTCCGCATTACTTCAATTGTCCGTCACAGTTTCAGTTGGTTCTGTGCCTTTATCTAGACTGGAGTGTACATAGTGCGTATTCAAGTTTTCCACTGAGCGAAAAATCCGACTTCATCTCGCTGTAAGTACTGTGCCATAATTCAAACGTTTTATTTCTGTGTTCCTATGAACTATTTCATCTATATAGGTACGTTCGAAGACCATCTGACTATTTTTTTGCATCCCAGGTCTTTCAACCTGAAATCAGACATTTTGAAAATCACGTGTGTCATATATGAGCCAGTCGGAATGTAGAGTTAATTTATCGGAACTTTTTTTTTTCAGTGACGGAGTGATTCTCAAGGGTAACCTTACAGTTTCCGAAGCTCTGGACATCTTAGACAAAATCAACTCAAAATCTTTCATATGATGAATGTATAGTTCAACACTTCGGTCGACATTCATTTAAAAAATGTATCCGTAACAAGCCAATCCGTTTTTACTACAAAGCTTGGTGTTTGAATGCAGTTTCTGGGGATCTCGTGAATTTTGATGTATACATCGGAAAAAATACCAAGGTATCAACCGTCCAACAAGAGGCTTTTGGGAAATCAACTGCCCCACTCATTCACATGTTAGACGAGCGCCCTCCAGAAATTTCAAACTTACCATACCACATTTTCATGGACAACCTCTTCACATCATTTAATGTCTTGAAACATTTGAGAGATAATGGGTATGATGGAACTGGAACAATGCGAGAATAGGATTCCAAAAGATTGTCCTCTTCCATCAAACAAAGAAACAAAACGGGGTCAGCGAGGTTCAAGCCACACAAAAATAGAACACACTGACGGGATCTTCATTTGTAAGTAGATGGATAACAGTGTAGTGACTGTTGCATCGACGAAGTTCGGCAATGAAAACAGAGCCTCAGCCAAAAGGTACTCAAGGATGGACAAGAGAAGCATTACTGTCCTCAACCATACTGTGTACAACAATACAACAGAAGTATGGATGGAACGAATAGAATGGACCAAGACATAAACCGGTATAAAATCTCTATTCGAGGAAAAAAGTGGTACTGGCCACTTGTCACCTGGACGATCGACGTAGCATTGAATAATGCTCGCATCCTTCAACTTGCCAAAAATCCGAAGCGACCAAAACTTGATTTCCTCCGGGAAATTGTACTCACGTACTTCATACGGTATAGACTACCGCCAAAAGCTCCTGGACCGACAAGTCACGCTTCTAACGTCTCCCTCAACTAAATTCGATATGATCGTATGGACCATTTGGCTGTACCCATCGAGAAGAGGAGGAGATGCGCGAATGAATTTTGTCAATCCCGTCCGAAAACCCAATGCGTGAAGTGTAATGTAGGTCTATGCATCTCATGTTTTATACCTTATCATACCATGTAGTGCAAGAATAATTTAATTGTTTGCGAATTTCATGTAATTACAGCTTTCTGCATAGTTTTTGTAACATATTTCAAATAAAAGTTGACTTTGACTTGATCACTATTTTTTCTCAAAAATGTTCTCTGGGGGCCGACTGGCTCATATATGGCACAGGGCGCTACCCCTTCCCTAGGAGTGTCCCGTCCAAAATTATATTTTTCCTTTATTGGTTGAAACCTAATGAAGAAGTTTTAAGATAGAAAACAATCTTTTCTCAGAATTTTTAGTTCTCGGCCAAAATGGGTTACTTAAGGATAAATATTGAAATTCTGTACGGATTTTAAAATCCAATTATGTCGGCTAAAGGTAAAATATCCAATGGAGTACATAGATTTAGCGCATCGACGTTTCACGCACTTCAGCGATGTATAGCTAAGAATATTACAATTTAAATACAATATTACGCATCGATTTTCATGACAGCTGTATGAACTACCACACCAAAAATGTGGGTCAATCGGTAGGTGATGTTTGAATATAATTGTTTGCTGAGGAACACCTGATTTAATTTTAAAAAAGCATCTTCAACTCACTCCGTTAATCATAGTTTATTCACTTGATTCAATGTTCAGACATTTCCCTCAACTGTTTTTCTCTTGCCTTCACAGGAAGGTTACTTGCAGTATGCCGGTATTATTCGAAACCTAATCTCACAAATCCCAGTGAAAGTGCATTCTGTGGAAGAATCGAATGAGATACCATCTATTATTGTCTAGCCTTGGAGCCCGCCGGCCGCGACCAGGATTATAAATAAAATCGGGCGAAGGGAAGTTGCCTAAACAGTGTTGTTTCCTCTTCTAAACTTATCTGAGGATGTCTTGACTGTATGTAACCAAATAGGTATTTTTTCTTCTGCCGCTCGCTGCGGAGGAAAATATAAACAGTCTCTGTTCAATCTCCAACTATTGGCTGCGTTGGTAGCTCCATTCCCCCTTTGTAGACTAACAAACCGCAGGGATAATCAGGTTTCGAGATGTGAGCCCTAGGATTGGTTTGTTTCTCTTGCTTCAGCTGGTGAGAAATGCAAACGGTCAGCGTGTATTTTGGGCTTCATCAAAACATCTCGAGGAGGAGAAAGCTATTTCATTTTATGATAGAAAACACCATTTGTTGTCCGCTTCTGATGCAGAACACGCAATGGATGGTAGTTGACGAGTCAACTAAAACGTGTTTTACTCTGCCTGAAGCCAAGCCCTTCAACTGGTTTCGAGTGACTGTTGGGAACAGGTTTGATGACTTGCAACCTCTACTCTTTCAACTTCATTTACACCAACACACGTAACTTCGTATTGTTGCGATAACTAAGATTCATGCATTCCTTTACGCACTTTACATACATACATACATGTACATACATATATGTCAGCACGCTCATATGTTTAATAGTCACGAAGTTTAATTTAAAGTTATACAACCTCAAGGTTTGAATTTTTTTGGGGGTTTCAGTTTCTGATGGAACGCGGTTGGTATATAGACGTGTCGCAGCCCTTTTGTGAAATGAGCCTTCTTACAATATACCGCCTTTTTTGTATCAAAAACTTTGAAATGACAATCAGCCTGGCATTTTTTAGCCTTTTTATGAAGAAGCTGGAAAAGATCAGTTTTTTTGCCAAAACCATTCCATTTGACAAAAATGCTGGACGTGATCCGCCTTTTTGTAAAGTGCCTGTTTGCTGTCCAGGCCAGGCTCATTCTAAGGCGCCTGTTCAGTCCTGCTCCCCCTCTGCTCATCTGAATCGTGTCAACGTCACAAATATTTCCTTAGTTTCCGGTAGATCGTACGGGAGTTCATGATGGAGTATACTGCCTGCGGAAGACAGCAGGCATCATCAAAAATTGGTTCCCTCGAAATGAAATTCAAGCTTCGTCGACAACTTCAGAAATTGTGGTTCCGGACAAGAATATTACCCTTCGGGAAGCATTGTCTGCTCAATCCCAATTCGGAGGTCAGGGATTTCAAAAATGCCTCTGCAAACCCTCAAAAACACAGTGTTCCACCAAGAGATATGCTTGTTATAAGAACGAACTCAAGTGTCACTCAGGATAGGTACCTACACAAAAGACAGCATGTTTGCTTACGACAACAAGAACTAATAGTTCAACAATTTTCCTTACTTTTCAAAAAATAAAATTTGAGCTGAATTCAATTTATCTTATTTTTCTCCTTATTGACTATATTCATTTTAGGGCGCACATCGTTTCGACAAATGCGTTGTCGAAACGGAACAAAATTAAGAATTCGTTTCGGCACAGTAGCAGAAGAGGCTTTGCAATTCGTTTCGACAGACTATTAGCGCGTCTTTGCCCTCTGACCTTGTAGCATCACCACACGATCGTTCGTTCTTCTTTAAAAGCAAACATCAGTTTCAACGTGTTGTTCCTATAGACCGTGTTCCTAGTTCAGTGCTCCATTCGTTTTTCTATATTTTTCGTGCGTGTGTTGTGTCCTAGTGCTTCAAATGAATGTGACAATTGAAAGTGTTTATACCAGTCGCAGGGGGAATCGCTGCATTGTTGTGAATAATTACAAATTCAACGAGTTCAGGACTTGTAAGGATGGGGATATAACGGGGATATAACAATCGGAAATGCAAAGCCCGCGTTGTAACTGACTCTCGAGTGGCGCGCATTATCTCGACCGCCAATGATCACACCGAACATGAGCCACTTACGGATAGGACGATTGAAAGGGAAGGGAGCTTTCCCAGCTTCTTTATAAAAAGGATACAAAATACCAGGATGATTGTCATCCCAACGTTCTTATTACAAAAAGGCGGCATATTGTAAAAAGGCTGGGATTTTTACAACACGGCTCATTTCACAAAAGGGCTGCGACAGGCGCATTACGTTGTAGAGAACATGCATTTAAAAACAACTTATCTTCAAAGATTTGAAGAGTAGCGTGACAAGAAAGATATTTTCAGATGAATCAACGACCTCTTCAAACTAAATTACAGGTTCCCAAAACGTTCGGCATCGACCGATAATACCTACATACGAGAGCCCAGACGGAATTCACTCCGTGGTGCAGCCGCCATCCACGAAAGTATCCCGCAAACGGTTGAAATATTGACATTCACATTGTTCCTCTGTGGCAACATTCACCATTTACAACTGCTCCGAAGAACCGAGCACCTGACATCCCTTCGCCTCCTGGCCAAGGACAACGTGGAGCAATTAAGGATACAAAAGTGGATGTGCGGCCGGGATGGGTAGGGTGGGGTGATTGACCTCGCCAGATGTTCTTCCCTTTTTTGTAGTCGTTATACCCCCTTGAAAGTAGACGATGCGAGTCTGGTAGGGGAAGCAGCTTCTTTCTAGCTTCGAGGGAAGTTTTTTTTTTTTTTTACCGCTTGTCTTCCTCTAAGTCGGGTGTTGGAGGCCCGTTTACTTCCGACGTCATTTCAAGACAATGGGCATTGTCTTCAGTGGCTTGCGCGGGAATATGGGCTATCCCACGCATTTTGGATAATATGGATGCAGCTAGAACAGTCGAAAGGCAATACTACAGAAAGAAGTCGGGAAAGTTCCATCTTTCCCCACAATAAATAATAAAGAGCATATTTACATTACATACAGTGCAAACATGGTTGATCAAGTCGATAGAGCGATCCTTCAATGTAGATGTGCCAGGTCATTTTACGTACAGCAGTTGAATGATCTGGGTTGTAGATTTGAAATATAAATGGTGAAGTAAACTTACTTATCTATTGCATATTTATTGCTGTTAGAATATCTGAGGAGTTTCTGAGGATCTGAGGATAGAGTTTCTGAGGATTGCAATTTCTGGCAATAGATTCACAACATGAATTTATCACATCAAAGGACGTAACTGCAATTATTCACCCCGGATTACGAAGTGCAAGGTTTCAAATATAGGCAATGAAGCCTAGGAGTGTTACTGAGCCTGGAATCTCGGCCTTCTTACTCCTGAGAGTCCAGGTTGTTAGGAAACAGCTGAAGAACGAATCCAAATTCACTTCATCTTCAGAAATAGAGGGCAAATATCGAACCGGTTTGTCGAGTATGGGAGAATCTCAAAGAATCCGTCCGTGGCGAATTCGCTGAGGAACTGAAATACTGACATATTCGTTCCTGGCCGCGTAAGAAGTCACACAGTCCGCGTTTCTTCCATTTAAGAACGTAGTTACCTCTTTATTAGGTCAAAGTACATACATTCTAGGGGATATAAACAATTCTCAAGCGTGCCTAGTGGTCAGGAAACCCTTGACATTTGATTTAACGGCCGACTACCGCTACAAACAATGAGAGAACTTTTTCATCTAGGTCACAAAACTTCCCGCCAGAGAGACAAGGGAAATATTTATATTATGACTCCTATCAAATACCAATGTACATGGTGTGTTCGTAAAGGTCATTCCACAGAAAAGACATTAGCTATTTCATGGCTTCATTCGTTATTCTCGACCTCTGTCGTCTTTTTCAATGACTAACCGTCAGTACACAATGATTAAGGTTTTCAAGTTTTCAAGCGATCGTTCGGAACCATCCAGCAGTTCCTAATAGCGAGTTGTTATTTTTTTCACATTTCGTGTCCTGTAACTACACAGTGTACACGGTTGTCATCATCGATTCACGTTAGCGTGCAAATGGTTCAATATTTACGGCATTTCCTAGTTGTGTTTCACTTCAACGGCGCTGTGAGTATATTTACGGTGTTTACAACAAATTCCACGAACCTAGACTTTCATTAGGAATTTTTGGCTAGATCGATGTGATGATATATAATATTTATCGCGAACACGAAGCTAGCGATATGCGTATCTTACATCCGTGGGGAGAACATCTCAGTAATACCTGCACTTTCTGTTGATACATCATAGATACATTATACTAAGCAATCAATTGCATTGTAAAACACATATATTACCTATTGTTGATTCCCCACGGAATGATAATTTTGTTGATATTGAATGAATCACTCCGAATAGAACTGACAGTACGTACTACGTTCATTCCTACCTACATCTCGTTTAAAAGTGACACTCAAAATACTATGTATCTGCGAACTAGTTGTTGTTTCTAATAGGACAGCACACTATCTACTGCAGCCGCCACACACAAAAGTCTGGTTCTCACCTCAAATAGTATTCAAAAAACGAAAAAATTATGTTGGATGGAGCAAGGATGTAATCAATACTAATATTAAAAATATCCATACCGGTAAATGGTAGAATCAAGCAGTGTTACTGTTAGCACACGAGCCTGTCACTTCTATAGAAACAACGGATTCGCTATCTCCCTGCCTGTTGGTTACCATATCCTGACCGTGTTCGGAATAAATCATCAAACTCAACTGATGGGTCAGTTCGCCGATGATCTCTTTTGTGTACAAGAGAAGTAATCAAACCAGATCGAAATTCTTATTCAGGTTGAAAAGTGAATAGAACAAAAATCTTATTCTGGACATCAGATAACAGTTTTTAACGATACAAATGAACAATAATTAGGACATTCTTACAACCACCAACGGCAAGGGCATTTAGGAAATGTGAATGGCTACCTTCATAGCACTAGTTCTTGCTGAAGCCCACTTAGCTTTTCCCGATAGCAAAGTAACAGGTAGTATGAAGACTATAAAAACGGAAATATCAAATGGAATTTTTGGAGGACAACAACCTTTTGTTGTGCACAAACGTAAAAACCGCTTTCTGGACCGATGTTTTCTGGTAATATCATGTCTCCACTAAAATTGGTCTAAAATACAAAAACATTACAACTGAATTTATTCATTATTTTATGACACTCCCATAACTAGCTAATTTATTACTTATATATTTTGATCCATGGAACAATAACTTATGTAGTTACTCTGCTCATCCAACCAGGATGGAGGTCTTGATTCGGTATCAATCTGAAACCTTCAAGTATGGAATACAACTAACTTAAGGGGCGGTTCAAAAATGTTGATTGATCAGGTCATGTTCATTTCGAAAATGACTAATCCAATCTTTTTTTATATGAATTGTTAAGAAATAGTACTGTACAATCAACATAATGGCAAGTAGTAGTTTGTCCTGCAATCTTTCAAGATACAATCAGTTGTGGGTTTTACGCCAACATTCTTGCCTAAAAGGGTTCCTTGCGTCGTTACAGATACGGTGAAAATTGAAAAGAAAAAGGTTTCACCTCAAACTGACACAGTCCTCAATATGAAATTAACAACAACAAAAACGCTGCCAATTCTAATGGGTTTATTACTATTGGTTTATTTCTAACATCGCATTGTAAGATTTGGGGGCATTTTAACGATCTGAAACTGCGAACATTTGCTGTGAATGAATTTCAACGGATCTGAAACATAACCAAGTCAAGTTTGCCTCGAAAACCACAAGGGAAATGACACCCCACTTGCCTACGTTAGCAAAAACATCAAAAACGTTTTTGGTTCATAGAATTACATATCTAGAGATCACCTAGACCCCTACGGAAGAGCATTAGCGAAAGAACTGATTTCTTTATGAGAACTGACATTGATTATGGCCTATACGGCGAAAGGACATAGCAGGTTTGAAATCTGCGCACCATAAAACAAGAAATTCGAAAAAATGGAAGGTTCACCATTACAAAGGCTTACATATTTATTATTATTGAAAATGATAAACCGAAAAAACGGTGATCAGAAATGCTGTCAAATAATTTTCCTTCCCTCTCTCGTAAATGCTTTAAATTTGATGCAAATCCCGATAGAAAAAACTCAGTTATTCAGCAAATTGTTCAAAATTCAAATCACTTTCAATTTTAATCCCAGCGGTGCCTTGGGCAAAGTTTGATATAGATTAATCAACGATTCTGACATTCTGTACATTCCACTTTTGATATTGATAAAAAGAAACCTCCTAACCAAACATTTCCCGAATGATTTTTTTCAATTTCTACTCTATATTATGCGAGTAACCACCCTTGAGTGGTAATCATCCGTATCAGAATAAAAACAGAAGATTTATTGGAAGTAACAAAAAATTGAATTGAACCGAAAAGAATACGGAATGCCTAGACAAAATGTGAAACTGCTAACGTTTCATAAATTGACTAAACCGTAGAATGACTAACAATTTTTATATGATGGAGGATTTCGAACATTGACTAAAACATCATTATCAATTTGTGATAAGAAGTTCAAGACAAGCGTTTCTTAATAACTTTTGTAAGACGAAGAAGACAGAAAATACGTTCGAAGAAATATTGTAATTTTTTCTGATGTAATGTCAGAGAGGACCTGAGAAGGTCATACTTGTATCAGTTCGATAAATAAACCATCCTCTCGCTAAGTGTCTGATATATTCTCAAGTGAAACGATCAGAAATAAAATTCGGCCGTTATCGCTTTTTGATAGCCCGACGAATTCCACCCGCTAGTTTCGTATCTGGCGCGATAAAAATAACAATGGAGCAAACTGTGTAGAGCGGTCAGGGGGGTCTGGTAGAGGGCGTTTGAATGTCACGGCTGGGAAACGTGGAGGCTTGCTTCCCTCAACGTGACGAAACCGAAAATACTATCGGAAAACCGATTCATTCACATCCTGCGTCTTTTATGAGATAACAATTGTTATACAAGAGCGTTGTGAAATGTTCTCCGCGATGTAAGTAGGCGCTTACAGTGGAAAACCGTGGAATGGAACAGAAATGTGTGAGGTGCATTTGGTCCGAACGTATGCACAAAATATTGAAAACCGGGTTGACAAAAAATTACTGAAATGTCTATCAGTTGTACAACCTATTGGTTGAATGCGCTGCAGTTTAGATTGACTCAATTCAGTACTTGCGTAGATATGTACTTGCTGTGTAAACAAAATGAAATTCTTGCAGTTTTAGCGTGATTTAATTTTTACGGAAGTTGGAGAATTCATAATAAATTTATTTGAGAGAATTAGAACGTCATAAGAGCTAGAACGAGGAGATGAATCCAACAAAACAACTGATGCCAACACAATGTTATGGCAATACTTCAATGACACTAAAAACTACCCAAAGAAGAACAGATACTAAATAATCACCACGCTATTATACACGAGTACTTCATAGAAAGGCTGTGAGAACTTGAAGTACTCACTGATTTCTCAATTTATTGAACTTCGTAAAATCTATTGGTGAGGGGCACTTTAGTCAAAATTTTCAAGAAAACGAAGAGCATATTTGTCGGAAAATTTATCACGATTCGTATGATTACTACCATGGGTTTTGACTTCAATAACGGAAACATACCATCGGATCAAACTCGTATCAGATGACTTCAAGTCAAATCGTAAGACAAATTGTCCAAACCTACTGAGAAAATGCATTGGTTTCTATTTCAAAGCAAATGGCTGCAAGCTATATTTGTATTTAGGATACACGCAATGAGCGTAATCCGTCTGGGCAAATCGGATTTGTAGTCTGTCTGGGTTAAGATAGCGCGTGTGGGGGAATGAAGCGAGACACAATAATACGATAATAATAATATTAAAATTCTAACAATAATTTATTAAAATAATCGTACATGCACCTCCTCCTTCTGACCAAGTCCTGAACGAGAACAGCTATGTAACCGTTTGAAAAGAAAAGCAATAGATGACCTATTCACGAAACCAAACAAGCCTATAAGAGTTACAGTCGCTATTAACCAGTGTTTTGGAGCAATCTGATGTCAAGTTAGTTCGTCAGAGAATGTATGCAGCGAGAAGGAAGACGATCCCACGAGTTCACAAGTTTCTGGAAGAAACGACTGCTCAATTGAATGAAGATTTCTTGGTTAATGGTGAGCGATTCTTGTATATGACAACCGGAGTCAACCCGATTCTTACGTGCCGACAAAATCTGGAGTTGCTGACACAGTGTGACAACATAATATGAGATGTGGCAT
The DNA here is from genome assembly GCA_031894815.1 of Creontiades dilutus. NCBI lineage: Eukaryota > Metazoa > Arthropoda > Insecta > Hemiptera > Miridae > Creontiades > Creontiades dilutus. Next base: position 64,719 of record JAVIWC010000557.1, read on the forward strand.
TTGATTACGTTCAAAGTTCTTTCTGCATATGTACACAGGTCACGGTACTAAAAACGACGTTCCCCTAGACGCGTCGTAATGTTAATTTATGTTGCCAAACAACACAACTACAAATAGCTACAATTTTTAACCCAGACGGATTCTGCTGTTTCTTGCCTTTTTAACCCAGGCGCAATTGCGCCCCAAGCAATCGTAACAGCCTTGATTGCTGATTTGAGGGACCTTTTCCGTTATCGTTCCGCCAGGCCCGCCCGGTCTCATCCGGCGCCGTTACCGTTCCGCCACTTCTAAAATGACACTCTTTCCTACATTGTTGATATCATAGGTCATATCTGTCGGTCATGTTTTTGGAGTCATCTTGCCTATCAATATCGGAGTTTAGTTATGTTTCAGTTCGTGACCGTAATCGTCTGTTCCCGTTAAAAATGAATTTCCTGTCTTTGTATGACGCCGTGAAAACGAAGGAGGGTGCCGTTCGGTTTCTGCAAGATAGAAGGATTTTGCCTCAAAACGTGACGTGCTCAGGAGGAAACACGACTATTTTATATCTTACTGGATTGAGAGACCGGTGGCAGTGCAATAAACGTGGATGCTGCAGAGCTGCAAGGGCACTGAGGAGCAAAACTTACCTGACTGGTTCGAAACTCCCTTTGACAGATATTGTGCTGTTCATATATGCTTGGGCGAATGAAATGGTCAGTGTGAACCATAATACAGCTGTTGATTGGTGCAATTATATGCACGAAGTGTGCGGAAAACTCAATATTGCGCACTCAGTCGCAACAACAGTGGATTTTTGTAGGCATCTGCCGATTTGACACAGTTCTATCCTATTATGCGAGTAAAATAAACCTTAAGGCGGCGGAACGATAACGGAAAAGGTCCGATTTGAGTAATAGGCGTGTTGGTGCGTGATAGAAAATATTTAGTAATCTGTTAGGATGAATTCTATGGAGGAACGCAGGTATTCATATTCGCAAAGTAAGTACATTTGATAAAGCACAAATCCGATATGAAAATTGTTTCATAACTTCCCGAGGGGTATGAAACGTGGTGGGGAATGGTTGTCGATAAAAAAAACTGAACATAAGAAATAACGACTGTTGAGGAAGAGGGCAGATGGCCTAGAGGTCACACGAAGGTCATGAATCCAGAGAAGAAAGCGGTGCAGGCAACTACCGCTGGGTTCAGACGAAATCAGGTCGCTTTATCGAACAAAACTCAAAACGCACGAAAACCTGAGGAATCCTACCTATTCGCACACCTTGGGAAATATTTACGGGTTAATCTTCATGACTTCAAATGAGGTGCCTGTTATTATGAAGAATGTAACTTGAACTCGTTATGAGCCTATAGAATCGTTAATATTTTACTTGAATCGATAGGATAGGTTTCCATGTGCGAAATTTGGATTCGAAAACAAATAGCAGTACATAGATTGAAGTAGTACAGAATGAGGTGATGGTATGATAAAGGGTAACAGTATTTCATTGCAACAACACAAGGAAGTGTAGACGTTATTCCATAAAAACTGAATTCAGCGATTCGAGGAAATATATGCAGTGTAAACAAGAAGTGGTTCAACGATACTGGACTGGTTATTGAGTAGGAACATGAGTAGTTCGTACGTCATTCCATAGTTTGAAATTCTGTTTTTCTAGGATGAACTGGTGGTGAGTTGCTGGGGGTTTTTATAGGTATCACGCAGAGCAGCGTTCAAAATCAAAGGTTTAATAGGAACAAAGGAGACAATGGGAAAACTGAAAGCCATTAGAACTTCTAACCACATCGCTTCATGTACCGAAGGGAAAACCTATACGAGATATTTAAATAAAACCTTCGGATATCCCGGAATGAAGCGAAAATACGAAGAAATTGCCGGTGGGGAAAACAAAAGGAATCAGGATGAATAGACTCAACACTCGACATGGACAGATGCGCAGAACCAACCCAGCGGTGGTCCGATGGGGATGGGGGGAAGGCAGGCTGCGGGCTGGCAGAGGTCATTTGTAGGACGCGGCCCGCCGCCGGGATTGTTTCTTCTTGGACGAAGAAGGGATTCACGTCTTTACTGTGTGAAGATGTTGAAGCCCGCCTTAAAAAAAAAAAAAAAAAAAAAAAAACCGTTCCCGGCCAGTACTAGCGGAAAAAACATGTATGAATTGGGGTAGGTAGCGCACTCGTATCATAGAGGTAGCCGAAAGAATGCTCAAGTACAAAACTGCATTCTAAATGAGTTGAATCCAATATTCAAGAGGTGAAACAGAATGTCCATGAACACCAATCATGTTCACGAATCACGTCCGAATTGAAATCAATGGAGCTACCTGAATCAGTAGACGGATGATGGGGAGGGGGTGGCGGAGTTGAAACGGATTTTCAGGTAGAGTTGGAACACCTTGAAGAACTTTTGAAACGGGAACGGCCAGAAGCCCCTACCTGGACCGGAGGTCCTATAACCATGAGTAACTCCTTTTTAGCATATTGATAGGAAGTAATTCGACACTGGGAATGCCTACCTACGTAGAATCGAAAATGAACGACTTAAAATTTGATTCTACAATTCGAAATGAAAAAAAAAAAAATGTAACTCCCCTTTGTTTTTAATAGCGGAACTGACGTAAAAAGACCACAGTTGAATAACACACCGGTAATGAGAGCGTAATCTCAAATCGTCAGGACAAATGTAATTGTTTTCGGAATTGGAAGTCACTTTATTTTTTCGTGGAAGTCTATTACGAATGGTGAATGATACAAATCAAGTCGCCCATAAATGTTAGGAACGAGGTTAGCGAATGGAGGAATAGAGGCGGGGGTAAGCGACTTGGCAACTAAAGTGGGGAGGGGTAATGACCTATTTAGTTTGATCAGCCCCCACCCCCCTCCACCCACTGCTACCCATCCGACTCCCCCCAAACGCAACGTGGCAACGTGGCGGCCCCACCGCGCAGGGGATATCCCCCTGGATAATGTACCCCTTCAATAACTACTTCGTGGAGTGGACATATCCCGGCTCGTACATCAAGAAGGGAATGGGCCCTACAGGACGTGGAATAGCGGGACGATGGAAATCTTAATGGGTACTAAAAAGCTGTCCGCATTTCGACGCATTTTCTTTCAAAATCCCTACCGTTTTATTATTATGGGGTTGAATAGTAGAGGTTGATTGCAGAAAAAAACCGTGTGACTCACCTCAAACGTGCTCGAACGTTGACGAGACATTAGTCCATAGCCGCAGAACACTTCACAATAATCTAATCTAACCACTCGCAGAGGGGGGTGACGTCAAAAGTACATGAATTTGTACAAAAAGCACTAAGAAGTGATCGGTATTTCCCAGGCAGAGTAAAATGAGGTTGAACCCAAACCACAGCGAAAACTCCTGTAGGAAACGAGGGGTTGCTTGAAAGCGACTGAAGAGGTCGGTGTATACAAGTCCCCCACCACCGATCTCAGCGCCGCCTGGAGGGGGGCTATGAAATCAACAAGTCCACGCGCGTCCAACCTTTTTGTTCTCGTCTCGCTCGCACCCGCTGAGCAACTCGACTCCCCCTCTCGCTCGCCCCCGTTCGTTCCACTATCGCTGTCTCCGTTGTTCGTCGACTGGTTTCTTTCTGTCTCTATCTCTCTTCGTCTCTCCACCCAACAGACCCGCTGCGCTCTAAAAAAGCCCACACGTTTCTCTTCTAAACCCTTGCCAATACCCCCCTTCGCAACCAACGCACACAACCTTTATGCCCGTCTTTCCCCTTTACAAGCAGTAAATATTGCATGGTCCTCCTCTTTAGCCTTCCGATATCGGTTAACACAAAGTAAGCGGGTTTCTCGTTTTCTGCCGACACCACGAAGTTATAATTGTAACTACCAGTTACAGACGAATTCACACACAGGGCAATCAAACGCTCATTAAACATAATTTGATAAACAGACCGTAGCTCTGCTAAGCAGACCTTCATTATTAACTGGAGGTCGAGCGGCTTTCTTGACTACAGGCTTGGGCTGTCTATTTTTCGTGACCTTGAAATGTTAGCAAAAAAGCCGGTAAAATTAAGATGTATATAAATGAATGAAAATTCTGAAATACACTTTTCAAGACTGTTTCTTGGTAACTTTATACTTTCATATTCATGAATTCATCCAACGGCCTAGTATTGACTGAACATCTTCAAAATCCCTACCAAGTGATTGCCAAGTATTTTAATGGCTTCTAACAGAATCAGCCTTCACTAGCAAACACGGGGAGCGGATTAAAGAAAAATTCAACAAAGTAAGGGGGATCTCTAGTTTCTTGCCGTCACCGTGAAGGTATAGTAATTATATCTTTTCGTTACAGGAGAATTCCCACAACAACCAATCATGCGCTCACCTGATGTGTTCACATGTCAAGGAGTCTCTTGCTTCATAAATGATTGTATTAGATCAAAAGTTTTATTTTTGAACGAAGGTTTCCTAATACTTATATTAGTTTACTTATTTATTATTCATCATCATTACACAGCCCCACAAAAAAAGGTCAAAATCCACAGACCAGATCATGTGTTTTTGGGGTCGGTTTGACCCTAAAACCTCAGGATCAAGGTCATTTTAAGATCAAACAATTAATGTCGATGCATATCCGTATCATCTTGGGGTATACATTTTCATTTATACCCGTTGCTGTGGCTACCATAATTTTTTGCAGAATTGACTTCAAAATGACATTTATTACCCTGAGGTCTTAGGGTCAAACCGACCCCAAAACCATGAAAGCACACTTTTAGAACACGGCTACCGTTGTTTTTGTAGATATGACCTTGGATTGACCTTTACCCTGAGGTGGCAGGGTCAAACCGACTCTAGATTCAGATTCAACGACCCCAATAACATAATAGTACACTGTCGGAATATGGCTACCGTTGTTTTTGTAGTACGTATGTAAACCATGGAGATCGAGCGACTTTTGTGAGTCTGACGCATGGACTGTGTGAGGTGATGGGATGGTGTAGTTGCCCCTTCCAATGAGCTGGATGCATTGATAATGCTCCGCCTCGTTCAGAAGATGACCCAGACGCTTGCAGGCGTCCGATTCATCTCCCATGGCGACAGATTCTAAAATCGGGAAGGGTCCAACTAACTATATCTATCACACTCCCTGGGCTCTGAAAAGCCGGGGGGGGGGGGGGGCTGAATGGAGGTATAAGTCTTATTCTAGGGGGGGGCTCGCAATGAGTGGGGCAGGGATATGACAATTCTCAAATTGATCATTACAAAGGAATAAAGCCTCAGGGGGAAATGCTAGTGAATAGGGGTAGAAGGGCAATCAGGATTTTATATTATAAAAAGGTCAATGATCGTAACCACACTCAGGGTGGTAACCATGTGAGGGTGGTGGAATGGTATAGTTGCCCCTTCCAATGGGGTGGATGCATTGATAATGCTCCGAAAAGTTCAGAAGGTGACACAGACGCTTGCAGGCACCCGATTCATCTCACAAGACGACATTATATATTCAATTAGGACAGTTTCTTGTTATCTTAATCATTTATGAAACAACAAAGGTATTGACTGAACGAATGCAAAATATTCCAATAGCTTCAAAAATTATCAGTCAACTAGCTAACACAGAATGGATAACATACAAACGGAACGAAGTAAGCGTCTTTCTTCGTTTTCTGGAATAATTGTTCTCGTTATGGACGAATTCCCACTATCATTGGTAAGGAGACCATAATTATTAACTGGAGGTCGAACGAGCGACTTTCGTAACTTTGGGCGAATGCTGCCTTTAATTCACGACCTTGAGATGTAAGTTCGTGAAGCCGCAGGTCGTTATTCGCAAATGATTTCATCACGAATGTCTTCTTAAGGTCCTTCAATCTAACATTTATGAATAGGTAAAAAAAGAGGGGCTCTTCCAGTATTCTAGGTTCTTTCATGTTAGTTTATTCATGCACCGAATAGTTTCGGAAAGAATGAGCTCTAAAACATCAAACGTGTGTCAAATATTTATCGAGTATCAATACATGTATGTGTAAATCATAAGTCTGCCTTCCCTATGACCTTACTCTGACTGTGAAAAAATCAACGGTGCTAACCTACTCAGCTGGAAGTGCGGCTACATACAGACCTGTAGGCTACCAATATCCTCCTCAGAGAATCTTCCAGGATGCAAACCAGGGAAAGAGATAGCAAGTTCTCCTAAACACAACTCTTAATTTATTAGCAGGATATATCGGCTCTACGTCCTTAATATAACAAAATGACTATAGAATCTATAGTCCTTAATATAAGTTCAGGACTATAGAATGCAGACTCTGGCGCTTGGAGTCGGAAACATAACAACAAATCCTCTGAGACTGTCCTACTTCTGCACCAATGTTGCAAAGAAAACGCCTGCAAACTTTCTTCACTTCATGAATAGAAAGGTTATTAAAACGGTGCAAATTATTGCACAAAGATTAATCATTTCTGCATTACATACCCCTCCTAAGTTGATTAGTAGACTGCAAACAATTGAAGTAGTGTAGTATCCACTCTACTCAGAAGCCACTCGCTAGAAACTCGTTCTAGTATCCACCCTCACTCATCTCGTTAAAGACAACCCTCGCGAGGTTTTCGAGATTTCGATCCCATTTCTTGTTTCAATCGTCTACGCACGTATGATAGCCAGGAGGGAAACATTATGGTGACTTACATCATCTCAATAGTAGTTTACTGCAGAGATCCACCTACTCATTCAAACCATCCCATAATTAGTAAACCTATCTCTTCAAGACCTATCTACGAGTTCAAGGGGTTCATGTTGAAATGACTACCTACTAACTAATACGAAACCGGTTATACTGGCTCGCCCAAGAAGTTCCAGCTACTTCTGTTTTCTGGTCTTCCTTGAGTCTCATTCTTGCATAAGAAACTGGTAATTTGATAAATTAAGTCGCAAATATTGTTCGACCGCTCTACCCCTCATCGAAAAAGTTTCGGCAATTTCGCATAAGGCCACTTCCATTTCCCCCCTACTCAAAGTCTAAAATCTGAATCATTTGTTCAATAATCCCAACTACGCAGTATTTGACGAATATTTACCTTCCTGGCACCTAAATAATCAAGAAAACTATATGGTTGCACGAAGAAAATTATATTTGGGGCGGCTCCCAATAACTAGGGCAACAGTTCGTTCAATTTTCCAATCTAATCGTGGAACCACACGTGCGTCCGTCAATCAGTCACGCTGTCTCGACTTTCTGCAGAAAGTTCATAAAAATACTGAAGGAAACAATAAAATACATTCTCACTTTGAAGAACGTTTTCCCACACAGGCAAAATAGCATTATTTCAAGATGACTTATTTATTTGAGGGACGGAAACGATCGGAATTGATATTTGAAATGCTGCAAATTTATTTAAATTCATTAGTTCTGTAATAGATGGCCCTTCTACGTAAATCGATTGTTTATGTATATTTCACGAAATCTGTGGTAGCTACCTAATCAAAAAAGCTAACCTGTAACACCGAAAGTTTTGGAGATTTAAATTTTTTTGACCGAATAATCATTAAATATGGTTGATTGATCAAGATGCCAAAATCACTGGCTCATTGCCGAACGATTTTGGGGTTTTGAGCTAAATAAGCGTTAGCCAGAAATATCTGAGAAAAGGACAGCGTTTTTGTTTATTGAAATTCGTTTTGTAAAATATACGTATTTTGAAACACTAACCAACGATGTTTGAAGGAGCTTTAACAAAAAATTTTCTACTATTATTGAAAATAATTAACCAAAAAGGTGAACCTTGAAGATTGACGCCTAACATATCAGACTCTAGAACATAATGATGATCAATGATATTCACAGCATTTCTGCTTCAAGTGGAAATCAATGAGTACACTTGAGAACTCAACTTTTGTAGTTATAAGTCTTGGTTATCAGTTGCGTAATAAAATTACTTGATAATTCAATATTTGCTCGCCACTGCACGCAGAATGGATGAAATGTTGTTTTAAACACTTAAAACCGGTTTATTAAGAAATCGTAATCGAAATGTGATGAAATACACCCTTTAAAGGCATAATGAATAACACGAAGTAAAGAAAAAAACAAAGGACTACGAATTGAAATAACAAAACGGCGGTATGGCAGCGGCAAAGAGGTGGCATGGAAATGCAGGTTACATAACATCAACGCAGGTGGTTGATAAGATATCAATGATATATGGGGCAATGAATTACGAAATATCGTTCTTGTTGAAGTGATCGTCTCTTGTTTCTCGTTAGTCAATCCATTATGTACGTAGAATATGAAATGTAGCTAGGAAAACAGTAGTTAGAGGTAAGCGATTCGAAATGAGCGGCTCATAGCTTCCTCGTGTCCTTGACATAAATGTATGGATCATTGAAATTATGGAAATAAAATCAAAATATTGTTATTATTGGAATATTTCGAATTTAAGTTACAACGATTAGGAGTAAGAAAATGTCAAAGGTCAGTGGGAACACTCATCAATGCCTTGAAGTGCGAGTCGACACGTATTGCGGGTCTACCATGATGATTCTATAGCTTATAGAATAATGACTCAATCGATATTGTTAAATTAATAAGAAATTATTGAATCGGCTTCCCCCATCTATTATCCAACTGTTGGCTAATCGAACGACAAGCACTTGAGAAAATTATGCCAGATGAAAATCAAGTTTGCTCAGGCGCAGAGAAAGTATTGATTTATGAGCGGTGAAATTCAATCATCTCTAACCCGACTCATGTAAATGTAGAATTAATGAAAAGTGTAGAACTAGAATTTGTTACGAGGATTTCACGTTCAAGTATGAGCAGCGGGGAATAATTGTAAAATCATGTTGAAATTGATATGATATTATAACAATATTCTCCCCGATTACTGAAGTAGCCACTAACCAGTAGAACCCAACAAATGATGCGGAAAATATTGTATGTTCAAGTATTGATTTTTGGGTGTGGAACTTGAAGGGAACCATCTCCAACCTAACCTATACAGTTCCTGAAAACTTCGTCAAAATCGAATGAAAACTGTTGGGCTTCTTACATGGATCTGCGGGCAAACGACAGATAGATATGAAAATCGAATTTTGTAAGTTTTCAATTTAGTCAAGTTTTAAACTCTTGAATTTATGATGTTTTTGTTTCAAATGCATTTTTATTTTTATTTTTCCTAATAACTATAATTGGTTTAGTATCAATATTTTTGCATTAACAATGTATTTATCTGTGCCAATAAACATAATATTCTATTGTAATTTGCGATCGAGTTTCTCACCAGGCTTATTACATAATTGCGGACAATTGCACGGGAAAGTGTTTCATTTTATCTCGTAAAATGTCTGTTGTTATATTCTTGGATTTTGACGTAATATCTATCCACAGTTTATGGTACCATATTGCAGGTATTTTGATATCAAATATTGTAGAGTAAGAATGAACTAAAAAAAGTTGCTATTGACAGTAGTCTCTGGGACATTTGGAAGTCAAGTACATGGTATGGAGAAACAGTGATCAGCTGAAGGGCCCGTGTGGCTAATTTTATTCCTAATCGACGAGCCGTGCTGAATTATAAATGCAATGGGGTTCATTAGTGTGGTAGAGAACCAACATTCTCCCGTGGAATCTTTTTCGGATTCTGTTATATTACAACATATAAATTATGTTATTACAAGATACCTAGGCGCGGGTGCTGAATTAATACGATTTACCAGACTACGTTTAATATCCATAGATTTTCTGGTGGGTGTCAGTTTATTTATTTTAATTCTAGAGTCGTATTTTCGTTCATTTCCAGGATTTTTTCACCGGTGTTTTTTTAATTTTTACTTTATTATCCCTCTTACATAATGTTTGTTAATTTGTCTTTTGATGCCAATAAAATAATAATTTGCTTAGAAGGGTTATGAAATAAATATTCAGGTACAGATGTATTTCGTTGTTTTTAACTCTGCAGCAAGAAGTCCAGTAGACCTGAGCGAGAAATATTTGTCGTAATCTGTATCGGTTTCGTATTCTGGCAAAATAATAAAAGGGGTCGGGGGAGCCGCCACGCATCTGCCCAGAGATAAAATTCTCCTCATCGCCGCGTTACTTCCGTTACGGGTCCCGCCCGCCTTATCGACCTTGGGAGCCGGCAACTTGCGTCAGCTTAGCTGCGTGCACCGAGTTATTTCTGACTGCGCCCATTTCTCTCAAACCAGCCGCGGAGACAATGATTTATCGTTGGGTTAGTTGAGACGGCGAAAGGATCGAAGACGTTCTCACCGGGAAATGTTGGGCCGTGCAATTGAATGGATATGTCAACTCGTGAATAATTTTTTCATCTGCAGAAATTGTCATGAAGCTTCCAAACATCAAAAATTTCGACACTGTAAGCAGTGCCTTCATTGACACCAAACAGATCAGAGGTTTTCCGATATCGTTCATTAGCAGGTACCTACGTACGCTTCGGGTTAGGTTCCCGAAGTATGTTCAGCTGATTTACTTGGACATTTTCATGGAAATCCATTTTGAGACATTCCATAACCTATGATTGGATTTTCATGGTTTTAATACGTGTACAGATGTATGTGTTTCAGTGGCAAAGCCTGTGGCCATCTATGGATTCGGCGATGACCGGACGATTCAATAAATTTAAAGAATTAGTTAATACTAATGTTAAATATACAATTTCCTCTTTATAAAAAAGAAATGTTCATGCTCGCAGTTGGCGCAATTACCGCCTCATCGGCGACCTTAGCGCTTGTGTGGAAGCGCTGTCATTCTGCGTATCTCAAACTGCTTGGCTGTCCATAATTACATTAGTGAGGGGAGGAAATTAAGTGGCTCTTCCTTTTCATTATACTCTTACTTATTACTGAGTACTTTCGCCGCTAGGACCTTTTCACAGTAATATTATTAAGTTGTATCGTAGATGTTGCTCTTATCGTTATATTCATCTAGTTGTTCTCATGCTTTACCAATACGCTCTATTTAACTCTGTAAGATTTTTTCTGAAGAGGACCTAGCGGCGAAAGTACTCAGTAATAGACACAATAAAGAGGAAGAGTCACTTTGTTTCCTGCCATCACCAATCTAATTATAAACAACCAAGCGTGATATACATCACTCAAATATAATTACATTTTCAACCAATCAAACATAGCAGCTTAGCGCGATGACCTTCAGAGCGATATCCCACTTATCTCCACAAACCGGTAGAACCGTTCAAATTTGAATTTCCTAAAATCCACCAACCTCTAACCAACTGAAGCGCCTCCAATAATTGGTGTAATTATTACACACTTAATTACTAAGTCTCTCAAACATATAGATCATAACGTAGTTATATTCAATGTATGTTTCATGGAAATCCACATTCTATAACAGTATACTCTATTATTCCTCAAGACTTATTATTCTACAAGACTAGATTCTACTAGGCTCATTATTCTACTAAAGGTTTTACATTATTCCACCAGAATCGTAACTCTACTATTTTCTCACCAGGAAATGTGGACGTATAAATGAATGGATTTACAAATCAAGAATCATCTCTTATCTACAGAAATTGTCAATGAAGCTTTAAAGTATTGAAATATCTTTATATTCCATATACAGTGCTTTTATTTACACAATAGAACGGAATCAATTTGCCAGGTTTTTTTTTTTCGGAGTAGCTGATTTTTATTGCTACGGCAGACAATAAGCGGGCACACTTGAAGCAATAGCACCGCAGTTGACTAAATTGAAACTCCTCTGTCATTCTTATAACTTGCAATACTGACGCGTGAAATTCAATGTACCAAGCTGCTGTGCGTACGGCTGCCCCTTTCCAAACAAGGTTGAGGCATTTTGAAAGTTGAATTTAAATCCTTCGAAAACCTATTCAGCAGATTCAACACAATTTAATTGAAATGTCTCGGAAACGTTTAATAGGATTCTAGTTGATTAATGGAGTTGGAAAAAAAACGATACATCAATCTGTTCTGTTTCAATGGGAATGGTGGCTGGGCGTAGAGAATTCCAAGGGCGCAACCAAGCGAATTGGAGAGACGGTGCTCATCTAGGTTGGGGCCGCTCCATCCCCGAACCCAGAAGGACCGGGAGAAGAGTCAGTGACCTGCGGCCACTTCCCAGACCAACTCATCCTTTGTCGGGCAACTTTCTGCAGCCCCAAGATGATGGCAGACTCCGAGAGAAGTTTCTTGGGGGTTCAGGTAGAAATGGGCGAATGATAAGAATGGGCTGTCGTCATTTTTATTCAAAATAAAGTTTGCGATCAGTTCGTCCATCAGTTCAACCAAGTTTTTGTTGAGGATAAAACGACATGGCTATAGACAAATATTCGTCGAATTGCTTTTCATGAAGGGGGAACCTACTGTTAATGATCAAACGGCGACAAACTGATGAAGCATCGTGTAACAGCTGAGCAACTCAGTTCTTGGATATCCGTCAAAATTGCGCTAACACCTGGTTTGAGAGGTTGAGAATAGTTTTGGAAACAATTATAATAATTGTAATTATTGTAGAAAACTAGCCCCACAAAAAAAGAGTCAAGATCCATAAAGTAGAATGTGCTATGTATTTTTGTATCTATGTAGAATATACTATGTATTTTATGAATGTATCCCTATGTATTTTTCGATGCTGAATTCAAATCCAAGGTCCAAAAAATCCCCTGATCCCCACAACCTTGAGCTATAGCCAAAAAACTAGTCTTAAATTGGTGTCAGAACCTTCTTTTTGAGTCATGAGATTGAAATGAACCACGACATCTTTCTAAGTGAATTTCTACTTTTTTTTCAACTTCAGACAAGGAGAGTACTTGGGGAAACTACCTCTCTCTCAATCCTCCCCGCCACACACTCCTAAGGGTTGAAATTGAATTTTGGTTGTTGAACGCCGAGTTGAGTGGGGTATTTCCATGTTTTTGGGGTCCCTGAGATCAAATTTGAACATCCAAGAGTCCGTAGACACTTCTTCTTCCCCTAATCACCCTCTCCTAGGGGTTGAAATTTGATTTGGATTGGATTAGGTAAGGATTTATGTGTTCCCAGGTTCGCTGAAATTGAATATGTATTTTGAAAAGGCTTTCAAACTTTGTTGGGGTCTCCTCCAATGACTATTAATTCTTTCCGATTTTTTTCTCTTTTCTTGTGATATCTCTTCACTTTATTCTCAAATGATCTCCTTACTGATTGTCGTGCATGCTTTCTGGTTGTATCCCTTCTCAGCAACCAACGATCATTTGAGAATAAAGTGAAGCGATTTCACAACAGGCTGAATTCATAGACGGGGGTTGAGTGAGAATGGGCCCCCAATTTTAGCGGTGAGGAATCCATGCATTCAATGCGATTCATAGTCGTGATTTGAGGGCGACCCTGAGTGGGCATCCCGAACTCAATGGAATTCATAAACCAAGAATGGCGTTGAGTTGAAGGTCACTCTCAGCTCAACGGTGCAATACGCTGAGTAATGTTGGGAGGTTATTTTAGTGAATCAGTTGTAATCTGTAAATACGTAATTTTGTACTTTATTTTGTTATTCATTCGTTTATTAGCTCACGGTTTTAAAAAAATTAAATTTAATGATTATGTATTCTGAGTGGATTGAATGTTTCAGTAGGACGACGACTATGTTGAAGAAGACAGTGAACAATTGTTCCACAGGCGATTCTTTTTTCAACCATATATCCCAAAGAGGTCTACCTACCAATATCTGCACTGCAGAAAGTGATTGTCAGTCCACGATGTTACGCGACCTCTTCATTACCAGTGTGCAGTGCATGTTTTTTGAAGGGCAGGGTTGTGTCACAAGGGAGATAGAGAAGAGTTTATTCCATATAAATAAAATGTACATAAAGAAAGTTAATAATTATTGAGTAATATAATCCGTATAAAGCATGATCACCAAGGGGGGGGTTCAGCACAGGACGTAGCAGCACGCATTCGTAAGGCAAATGCTGCGTTTGTCCAGCTTTACTCAATTTGGCGTTCTAGAGAGGTCAGTGTCAGAACGAAACTGAGGATCTTCGGCTCCAATGTGAAAGCCGTTCTCCTCTATGGGTGTGAAACTTGTCGCGTGACAAAGGCGGAAACAAGGAAGCTCCAAGTTTTCATCAACCGTTGCCCCAGAAGTATATTCACTACTATCTCCAATGAAGATCTATTGGAAGGCGCAAGAGGGGACGACTACCTGTTACCTTGCGCAGAAGTGTGGAGGCAGAGGCTGCAGCTGCTGGGAAATCAAGGGGGTCAACTTTGTGAGGGTGATGGAATGGTATAGTTGCCCCTTCCAAGCAGGTGGATGCATTGTATTAATGATCCGCCACTCTCAGAGGTTGATTCAGACGCTTAAGGTGTGGTTTCCCTGGCGCGTCTGCGGCCGGCGGCGCGACTCAGCGGCTACAGGAGCCTGAAAACTGCTACACGGCGGCCGCGGCGGCTGCGACCAGACTGCTAGAGGGAGCAGTACAGCCGCGCGCCTTCACGGCGGCGATATGCAAACCCGCACCGCTTGTTTTACGTTGAAAGATCTTCAAACAGGTTGAAGGCAGGAGATGACATCCCGAACCATCTTTAGTTTTGGAGCCGTCCGTAAATAATTTATATGCGTTTTCATATTTTCCATTTATTAACGTATTATTAAAATGTGCAGCAGGATTTTGACTGTATTATTCTTTTTTTTGCTATGTGCACCAATGAAGTTAGTCTTGAAGCTGCTTTTACTGAAAATGTGTACATTGGTACTTTCTCGTATTTTTCATTATGTGAAGTAAAATTGAACAATTCGCAGAAAGCAATAGTAAGCATAGGAGCTAGCTTGCACATCCAAAACTCTGTAGTAAGGACCAGTGTATTCAGTTCTGAAACACGATTCACTACTGGATGCCTCGTTATCATCATTCTAGGAATAAGGAAATTATCCGCCAGTAATCGTGTCCTTAAGTGTAATGGACATATTTTTGTTTCAACTTCCATAGCTTTAATCGGTGTGGAACGGATAGCTCCTATGCTAATTCGTAACGCTTTATTTTGGATAATGGTCTATTTTTTAAGGTTTGCATTCGAGGCAGTGTATGCCTAAAATCTTGTGATTTTTCACGTTCGGAATCTTCCATCCTACAAATTCGATGAGTGGTGCTCTGACTTGTTTTCTTCGTTTCGTGAATACTATGGTTGCACCCTTCTTTTCCGATAAATTAAAGCCTAGTTCGTGCGACACCTGAATGCACTCCTCGTCTTTCTTGTCCTGAGTATAAATCAAGAAATCGTCTGCATACTGGAGTGTTTTGGTTCTTGGTCCAAAGACCATACTCAGAGTTCTAGTGTATATTGCAAAGAGAATAGGCGATAGAACCCCGCCCTGAGACAATCCCCTGCTAGTGGATCTATCTCTGACGATTTGATCTTCGAATTTTATAAAAACGTTTCTGTTAAATAGAGGTTTTATGCATGCCACTATCATTCGGCCCGGTATACCTATATCCAATAACTGTTGATACAAAATCTTAGGTTCTACAGAATTGAACGCGTCACATATATCCAGGCTAATTACACGCAGATAATCTTTATTTGTGTAATTGATCTGTATGTCTGTGACGATAGTAAAGATAACATCCATAGTTCCATGCCCAACTCTGAATCCATGTTGACAATCGGCAAGTATGTCGTTATTCTCTATCCACCAGGTTAATCTTTTTTTCACTAGCCTTTCGTATGTTTTTAGCATACTTGATGAAAGGGTGATAGGGCGATTATCGTCTTTTGTATTAGGGTCTTTGTAGGGTTTCGGAACCGGCACTATCACATAGTTTAGCCATTCCTCAGGGATGTTCCCGGATTCCCACATCTGTTTGAAAATTCTGAGGATTTCTCTACGGTCTGAAAATGGCAGATTCTTTATCATAGGGTATGAAATTTTATCTCTTTACTAGCCGTTAATATATCAGTGGGGTGTCCGACACCCCAGACTATTTTCTGACGTCCACTGTCCACGAGTCTAAGAGCTACTGAAGCCAGAGGTGGGACTTTGACAAAGTTATTTACGTGGCCACCAGACTGCGGTAGGTTGCACCATAATTCTGGTAGAGAACTTTGAAAATGCCTTGGGGTGTCCCACTGGTGTGTTCTAGGGTTAATCCAAGCAGAACCGACGAGTGAATCCCTCCACTCAACAACGAACTCGTGCAGGTGAGTGGAAGGTCACCCTCCACTCAGCTAGTGCGTGAGTGCAAATAAAATCTTCATAACTCAAGCCACAACTTTGAGAATCTCCCGCAACCTCTCGTAGTACCGACGCTAAAATAAAACGAACCCACCGGTGTCTTGATCTCGCAAAAAAAGGCGGCATACTACAACTACTGCCTACCAATCGATCCTTCATAATTAACAACTTATAAATCATCCGAACAGCGATGAAGGTGCTGCCCACACGGTTGAAGTTATCGAGTTAAATACGTTACGTGGTATTTTCATTGAGGGATCGGCCTAAATAAGAGATAAAGGATCGGAATAACAAAGAAGGTTTGTCCGGGCGGTTGGGCAGGTCACGTGGGCGTTCAGCTAGCAAAGGCGAACCAGAAAATCCTCTCGACCAATCGTGACCTTCCTTGAGGTTTTATCTCCCCGCCATAAATAAAATCCGAAAGACCTATGGAGGGCACTTCGAAGGGAAAACCCGGACCGTTATTACGAAGCCGTTTTTCGTCGTAATATATGTTTATCTGGACGATGTTTTCACAACCGTGCGTCGCTCAGCGGGGCCCTTCTCTTGGAACTAGCGGGGGCTGAGGGATGGTTACAGTTAGATCGGTTATTCATACGTTCGAATGGAGGGGAAACGAATCGGCTTCAAGTTGAAAGATGAATGGACGTATAGTACGAACAAAATATCCCAGTATAGTCTGTAGAACTAGATCACATTCGTCTACAGTTTCTACTATTTGAAATACTGTGGTGGATTGCCATTTCCGGTAACTGGAAACAACTGTTGTTTTAGTAGAACGTCCCAGATGCATGGTTCCGTAAATAGAGAGAGATCTACTAAAATTAGATTAGATAAACAAACAGTACAGATAAACGTACAGAGTGACTCCTCATAGTTCAACTAAACGGTCCCCATCTGAGGTAATTTTTCGTCATCGCATGCGGACGCCATTTGACCTTCTGAAGCCGTCAATATCCCAGAATGTAGAAGAAGCCCTGAGGATACAAAAACAATATCGGGACAAAGGAACAAAGTTCCGAGAATTTGAAGAAGGGCAAGGGGTATGGGTTGTGAGCAAAACTTGTCCTGGATACAAGCGTGGACAGATCACACGACGAACGGGCGACCTATCATACCATGTGATTGTGGATGGAAGAGAGGAAAGAAAACACGCAGACCAATTAAGGTCAGCGGATTGAGAAGCTAGGAAGAGGGGGGAAATGATGTAGAGATACTACTCCAGATTGAATTACTAGTTGCTAGCACACTAAAACAATATGTTGTTTGTTTATAATTTTTACATTTGATTTGATTCTGAGAATAAACGGGATTCTGAATACGGGATCCGGCCCCTATGCCGGCTGTTGCTTACTTGTGGTTTAGAATGTACATAAGTAACTGGGAAGTTCATTCCAGAATATTATAAAAACTAAGGCCACTCCAGATAAGCTGGAAGGTGAAAAGGGTCAAGAAGATATATACGAAAGAGACAATAAGATAAAGTTGAAAATATATAAGATATCACCAGAGTAGTCCTGAGCAGCAAGGTACGGATCCTGTACAAAGTTGTCAAATGATACCACACAGTACAAAATTATGGTGAGTAAATGCGTTTGACGGCGACCCAGATGGTTTTCCGGATAGTAAACTCTGGTGATTTTAATTGATTTGTAACAAAATCAAACACTGATACTTGAAAATCGACTGGATGATTAAAAACGTGAAAGGCTCAGGAGATACGCTCAGCACAGCGCACAGTGCACATCAAAGTGGACGTGACATCAAGGAAACCGGTTTTTCATTTGTATTTTTCTTCTTTTTTTTTTTTTTTTTCATGTTACCCCTCTTTCTTTATATTTTCTGTTCATGAAAACCATTTAATTTGGGAGGTAATCATTATAATGATGTCACAAGGTTTGTAATTAGAAACCGGTCCTCCCCGGTGTAGGGCAGGTGGTCTCGTTGGGTGCCTCCGTGTTTTAGCCGGCTTGCCTTATAGAAACGAGTCTTCCCATGGGGGTCTTCCAGCTGAAAAAAAGGATATTTGCTTCCGCGCCAGGGGAACGCACCTGCCGTACGGTTACAAGTTGATAAATTAGTATGGGCAACAGACTTGTGTTTATCCCATACTGCCCCAAGCGGGGAAAACCTGTATTCTGAGCGCAAAATAAGTAAATTGATCCGAATACTGAAATCATTCGTGATACTTGTGCCGTAAAGAATTTGTAGGTGAGGGGTCGGTAGGGAATCTACCTACTGTTGCAGCGCAACCTATCTATCATGACTTCACATCTCCATCCATCCATCCATCCATCCAGTCCATCTTCTTCCTTTTGTATTGCTGCTCAGTGCATAACTGGATTACCTACCAATAAAAAGACTCCACTCATTTTTCGGGGCTTTTTTCAAAAAAGAATTTTCTCTCGACCGCCACGTTTTCTCCTGCGGTTATCTTTCTCCTTTTCTTTTTCGAATCTTCCCCAAAAGTATTATTTTTTTTTCTCTTACTGCCGGCTCTACGCAGTGATCCATTACGTTGGAAAATTGGATGTGTGACGTCGCCTGTACCAGCAAGATTTTATTCTCGGGAATCTTTTTCTCCACACATCTGTACTTACCTTACCGGTACGTAAAGCACGAGTTGCACTTAACCTAAAAAGGTGACTACAATGGCTCGAGCTGGCGAAAAAAAAAATATATATATCTGTTCACAGTCTTCGTTCCGCTACAAACCTGCCTCTCGTTGATGCTCGAATTAGGGACTTTGGAGTTTTCATCCTACATACCCGTCGGCTGCCCTTTTCGGGGCTATATTCTCGAGCAGTGCGAACAATTCCTCTTCAATCACGGCTTCAATCGGACAACGTCAGATCATTTCATTTTTTATCCCTTCCGAATCGACTTCCTTTCTTTTCAATTTTTTTGCCACCTGATAAATGGCCATTGGTACCGTCATAGTATTATTGCGCAAACTCTCCGTCATATAACTTCACGTATATGTTTTCTTTGTCAAGAGGTTTTTGAAATTTTGCAATACAAGTATCAGCTACTGAATATCTAAATCCTTTTTTTTTTTTTTTTTTGTCAGTAATTCCACTGTGGGTTCGTCCCCACGTTCTGTAGGAGATGAAAGATTCATTTTCGACAATTTTTTCTTTTATTTGTTTTTATTCTGCACATACTTTGTAGACAGAGATCATGTCAAATCTGAAATGAATTTCTCTTGTTTCGATCGCCACGGGCTGAACCAAAAGTCAGTCTCACGATGGCCTCTAAAATCAATGTATGGGGAGTACGGCACCCAAAGGTCCGAAATGTTCTTAAACAGGACCCAATAATTTTGATGCGCTCTTTTTAGACAAAATTTGGAAATTCAAATTGAAAAATTATCGAAAAATGCAGTTAAAATTGTGAGGGGATCTAGATTTTTTAAACGAAAACATTTCAAGTTAAGAAAAACACGTAGTATATTTCCAATTTCGTGGCGGGCCGTCTTGGCGGAGCTCCGAGTTGCAGCCTTGGATGCAACATAACTGACGACAGAACATCGCAATTCCTTGGAAGTATGGATTGTTCCTAATCCACGAATATGATTATGAGTAGGAATATTTAAGAGTGCAAATTACGTAAAATATTAAATGGAAAAGATAGAATGTACATGATACAAAACGATATTTAGTTATAGTTATATGTAAGTAAGTAAGTAAGTATATTTATGGAATCAGTATTTTAATAATGTAAGTTGTCAAAATGTTTACGTACTGAATTCGTTTTTTTTTAAATATATAAAATAATTCATCGACTGTCTACTAAATGGATGATTGAAATTATTACTAAAATGTATGTTAATGTATTATTTATGTACATTTAATGAATGTAAAAATTGTACAAGAGTCAGTCTATACAGGGGGCTCCATTAAAGAGCCCGTAGGGACATCCGGCTAGGGATAGATTGTGCAACTAATTTGGGACAAAAAGTGCCTTCTAGAAATATTTTTGTAGAGGATTCGTTTACGTGTTATTCACAGTTGAAGATTTTTTTGTGTATTCGACTTTCCATCACAAAAACATTTATAACTTCCTCAGCTTCCAACAAATCTCAAATCTGAGAATATCGTTGGAAAGATATTCATGATGCCGAACCAAACTTGTTTGTTTACTTTAATGTGTTAAAAATTAGCCTCAAGTGAAAAACGCTGCAAATTCTTTCACTGGGGTTTATTATTCAATCGGCATGCGTTCATGATTTGAATTTCTACTAAGCTTTGGAATGTGCGTGTTTCACAGGATAGGGCGATTATTGAATTTCAGGAGATATACATGGAGCACGGGAATCTGTTCTCGACCAAAATACCTATTTGGATTGATCAGTTGATCATAATTGTGTGCCTCCTGAAATTCAATAATCGCCCTACCCTGTGAAACACGCAGACTCAAAAGCTTAGTAGAAATTCAAATCATGAAAGCAAGCCGATTGAAAATAAACCCCAGTGAAAGAATTTCCAGCGTTTTTTTATTGAACCACAATACCCCCCCACAATAAAAACATCTATAATTTATCAAGTCCTTTGGCACTCGTATTGCGTTAAAACTTCCCCAAATCCAAATTTAAACGATGAAGCCAAAGGTAGACAGATGTAGAGGGGGCACCACACAAATATCATCAACTGATCAATCCTAATAGGTGTTTTGGATGAGAACCGATTTACGTGGTCTATACATATCTCCTGAAATTCAATAATCGCTCTAACACCTGTAAAACACGCACACTCCGAAGCTTAGTAAGATTGAAATCATGAACGCAAGCCATTTGAATAATAAACCCCAGTGAAAGAATACTTATTTACCCCAGTAATAATATTGAATAATAAACCCCAGTAATAATATTGAATAATATTTACCTATATATTATCAGAATGCTTCAACCCGTGTATCGGTTACTAACTACACTACAAGTATTCACATCGGCTATCACTCCAGTATCCACATTCACTACAACTCGACGCTATTGGCCGGACATCACTAGGTTACAAACAAACAATAATAAACGAAAAAACGCAAATGTTGGCACCATAAATCGGGCCATACATCGGGAATGGTTTGACCTACGGACGTGGGGAAGGGGCTCATTCGATTCCTAATGGTATGTTCTTCAAATAGGAAAATATTTAGGCCGATTCGCCTAGTTTTGAGGTTTTCAGGGATTTTCCAAAACTTTTACAGCCCTTAAAGGGTACTTTAAATTGAGTGAGAGAGCTGGCTCAAGAATTGGGGCGTCGTCGGACCAAGATGGATTTTTTCCTGAAAATTTCAGATTTTTTACTCCAGCCGTTTGGGAGAAATCGTGCGTACGGCGGACGAACGGAAAAATTTTTATTGCAGATTCCGATTCTACACCCTTTGAAACGTAAACCATGAAATTTTCAGGGGGGGTTAGAATTTTTTTTTTCCAGAGCGATTACAATGGTTTATTATTGAATAATTAACCAAAATGAGTCCGATCCGGAAAATTTCTGTTTTTTTTAAATAATTTAAAAGTTTTTGTAATGTTTACACTTCTCTTTGACCTTATTCAAAAAGGCAAGCCAGTGAGGAACAGCTGCAAACAGTTCTTTTCATTAATAAAAATTAATAAGTCAAGCAACATCCAAGGTTGGCTGACGACAATTTGGAAAATCCTTTACGCCTTTTTATCAAATAAAACATCCAAACATCGATGAATTAGTGTTTCTGCCATTCACGCTCAGGTGTCTCATTGATTTCGGTGTCGCTATTTAACATTCGTTGTTTGTGACAATTCCAAATTATACGATTTAATTACAATGCAGTACCTATTTTTTTCACTTCATATTGTTATTTCAATAAATTGTATTGAAATAACATTGTCATACTATTTCAAGTCTGATATCTACCGCTGAAAATTACGTTCACTAGTTTTAAACGCGGTTAATGAACTAGGTTAATTCATCTATATTTATACTTTTATTTGATTTTCCTAGTCAATCCTAACCAATTCAGTCACTGATTATCATAATTGAATACATATTCTTTACATAATTCAATGTCCTAAGTACCTAAAATCTTACCCAAGATCTTACCTAATTAACCGATGGTTGACGGGGTTGGAGCTTTAACTAATGCAACAGGCTCTTAGCCAATTTACAAAACACTGACGTTTTTCACGTCATATCGAGCGGAACTCTGCTCATGACTGATTGTGATAGGTTAAAAACAATGGCCATTAGGAATGATGAACCTGAAGTTTGGGAGGATCTCTCAGGTAGTGGATGTCAGGGAGTCGACGCCAATAGATATTATCAGCGTCGGCGCGTATCTTGGATAGGCGCTACTGACCACATGTTCACTGTCCAAGCAACGCGCTCGGTTAATTTTTTTTAAATATATAACTTTATTGCTTAGTAGCATTACAGTTGTAGTCACATGGTGTAGGTTGTCACATGGCACATGTGAGGGAGTTTTAAGCCCAGTGGCTCTCTCCCGAACTAACCTAAATCACAGTTTATTAGTTACAAGTTGGTACACGGGGAGATGAGAGTTAGTTAAATTTCATATTAATAAATAATTTTTTAATAAATTTAATAATACACCAATAACACTCACACAGTTTTGATAGTACACAGCAGGCAGTAGAGGCAGTTGCCCGCAGTTTTCACGGTCGGACGCTCGGCATTTACCTCGCTGCCAGGTGCTCTAGGGGCATTCACCAGCTCCAATGCAGTTCGGCATGCGAACCTTCATTTCCATCTGGATATTAAGCGCTTCCCCCTGGAATGAGGGCCACCCAGCAGGTGTGGTACACTGCGGGTTTGGGGCTCAGGAAGCATATTTCCTCTTTGTTTTTAATTCAAGACATTCGACGACCCCCCCTATGATCGTGCGACCGACATTCCTTAAAACAGAGGAACGTTGATGTTCAATGAAGTAAATTGAATGAGGTGGTTAGAGCCTCTCATTAAAAGGCGGGGGTCTACCGGAACTGAATGGAAAATGCAGGATAATGCTCCCTAGGTTGAGACACAAGTCCACAATCACACAAATCCACCTGAAATCGAACAAACAGACTATACTACAGAACAAACATTCTAATGAAAAATGAACTCTCCCCGACCAATTCTCGTACCGTTCGTAGAACTCAGTTGTACTGTGATCCACTCACTTTCTTTCTTGTTGAAATTAGGCAGAAATTTCTTGAAGATGATTGGCAATGAGCCTTTTTTTGTACGAGGATACATAATATGTATCCTCGTACAGATGAGAGATATTATCTCTCATCCTCTGCTATTGAGTATAATAAAGGTATTTTCATCAAATAAAGGTGCGTTTCCTCAGGCCAGACGAACTAGCATATTTGTGAGGAGGTATTCCCATCACTCAGAGCTAGATGGCGGTAAACTTCTAACTGTGGACTTCTAGCTGCTTTACCAAGTGTCTCTGTAACCTAAGTGGTACAACGAGAAAAAGACATGTTGAAATTCGTATTTGGCTTAGAAAAGCCACTTTTCCGTGTCATTTGTGATAGGCTCAAATTTGTCAATTTGTCATAGGCTGGTCATCGTGAATGGGTTTGAACTTTTAGGCCGTCTTTTTTAATCCTGCTATAGCGAAGTAGGCTTGCAGAGCGAATCAATTCCTTTTTAACCTTTTTGTAACATTTAAATATGAGTCGGCATGATTTTTTATTTTCGATGTTCGCTGCAAACAAGGGAGTGTCAGCAAGGGGCGGGCAACATCACGGACCTTGCTCAATTCTACGATTGAGCAATAGGAAGTTTAGAATGATTTGTATTGAATTAATATTCATAGTGATACACCCGTAAAAAACGTCTCCGTACACCAATTTCTAGTTCGAGAAAAACATGATCCCCACTAAAATGTAATTTTAAAAACCGGTAGTAAAGATCATTCTCATGCGCCGAAATGAAGGAAAAAAAAAAAAAACATGTGACGGCAAAGAAAGATCAAGGTCCGCGTAATGAAACATTCAAATTGAGATTCCCAACATTTTTGATAAATTGACATTGATCTTTCTTCAAATATCAACAAACCGGATCAGTTGCCAATAAGCCTCGAACGGGTCGACCACGCAAGTTGACATCAGCACAAGAAAAGAGTGTTTTACGAGATGTCCGAGAGAAGCCAACCTCCACTGCACGTGCGATTGCTGCTGATCTTCAGAATGAATATGGAGTGAGTGTTACCCCCAAACCGTCCGAAATACTATTAAAAGAAGAGGTCTATAATATATATAGATTCAGGCCAAGAAAGAAGCATTTCATTAGCAAGGCCAATCAAGTCAAGCGTCTGCAATTTACCAAAGACCATGTTTCCAAGCCCCAGTCTTTCTGGAATAGAGTAATATTTACTGACAGGAGTAAATTTAAGATTTTTGGGGATGATGGAAGGACAAGAGTTTGGCGAGAGAAGGGAAAAGCTCTTGCAAAGAAAAATTTGCTGCCCACTATTAAGCATGGCGGTGAGAACGTCATGGTCTGGGGTTGTATGAGTGCAGCTGGTGTGGGAAAACTTCATATGATCAACGGAAAAATGAGTGCAAATGTTTATATTGACACCCTTAAGTAAAATCTCCAACCGAGTGCAAGGTTGATAGGACTAGAATCCACTTTTGTCAACTTCAATATTTACGAGGAACTAGGAGGGTGTATGGAGACATTTTGGTTCATTATTCAATAATAAACCATTGTAATCGCTCTTGAGAAAAAAATTTTCTAACCCCCCCCCCCCCCCCTCCCCGAACATTTTATGGTTTACGTTTCAAAGAGTGTAGAATCCGAATCTGCAATAAAAAATTTTCCGTCCGTCCGCCGTACGCACGTTTTCTCCCAAACGGCTGGAGCAAACAAACTGAAATTTTCGGGAAAAATCCATGTTGGTCCGACGACGGCCCAATTCTTTAGCCAGCACTCTCACCCTTTAAGGGTTGTCAAAGTTTTGCAAAATCTCTAAAAACCTCAACAAAAAGCAAGGCCTAAATGTGGACTTTTTCTGAAGAACTTTCCATGAGGAATCGAATGAGCCTCTCCCCAGGTCTGTAGCTCAAATCATTCCCGATGTATGGCATGCTGCTGCCAACATTTGCATCCACATTCACTACATCACTAGGTTACATCGATCACAAAAACAACAGCGTTTTTTTTGTTTTGTTTTGATCGCAGTAACCTAGTGGTGTAGTGAATGTGGATACTGGAGCGAACTCCTAAAAGGGTTTATAGCCGATACATGGGTTGAAGCATTCTGATATGCATGAAACGCAGCAAATTCTTTCACTGGGGTTTATTATTCAATTTCATTCATTTGGCTTGCATTCATGATTTGAATTTGTACTAAGCATTTGAATTTCAAGAGATACGCATAGAGCACTTAAATCATTTCTCAACCAAAATACCCATTTGGATTGATCAGTTGATCATATTTGTGTGCCTCCTGAAATTCAATAATCGCTCTATCACCTGTGAAACACGCACACTCCAAAGCATAGTAGAAATTCAAATCATGAATGCAAGCAAAATGAATGAAATTGAATAATAAACCCCAGCGAAAGAATTTGCAGCGTTTTTTACTGAGTGTACGTACCTATCACTGATGAATTCATCAGTCTAGTTCATAACTTCCAAAACACGGACACAGAAAATGGAACTGAAGCAAACTATACAGAAATAGGACGGGACGGTAAGCAAAACACTGAGGACGAAAATGATAAGAACAAAATTCCAACTCGTAGTGGTGGAGCAAAGAAAAAAGTGTACTATATCTTCTGCATTTCGAGGTCACTGATTGGTCTATCTCATAGGCACGCTTCAATTCAAAATAAAAACGCTGCAAATTCTTTCACTGGGGTTTATTATTCAATTGGCTTGCGTTCATGATTTGAATTTCTACTAAGCTTTGGAGTGTGCGTGTTTCACTGGATAGAGCGATTCTTGAATTTCAGGAGGCACACAAATATGATGAACTGATCAATCCAAATAGGTATTTTGGTTGAGAACAGATTTACGTGCTCCATGCATATCTCCTGAAATTCAATAATAGAGAACACATAGAGAGATATGCATAGAGCACGTAAATCTGTTCTCAACATAAATACCTATTTGGATTGATCAGTTGATCATATTTGTGTGCCTCCTGAAATTCAATAATCGCTCTATCCTGTGAAATATGCACACTCCAAAGCTCAGTAGAAATTCAAATCATGAACGCGAGCCAATTGAATAATAAACCCCAGTGAAAGAATTTGCAGCGTTTTTATTGCAGATTCGGATTCTACACCATTTGAAATGTAAACCATGCAATTTTCAGGGGGGTTAGAATTCAGGAGGCACACAAATATAATAAACCAAAATTGTCAAGAGAACAACTGAATCATACGAAAATTTGCAGCTAGTGTATGCTGCGCAGTTGGATGTTACTTTAGCATCAATGACGGCCAATATGCGTGCGCAAACTTGAAAGTCTTCCACTGCTAAGTGGACACCATCAACGCTAACGAACAGTTTCGTTCGAAGCAAGACGGCAAATGAAAGTAAGCACACAGATATCCCGTTAGTTCGCTCTTCCATTATGTCCATTATGTCTCTTGATTCCATTATGTGGAGATATAAGTAAGTTTCCTTAAACCGTTATTACTTTCATTAAAAAGGGGAGGCGGAAAACGCGAATAAAAACTAAGGGAGAGAAAAAATCGAGAAGCACCAACTAATATAAATGAACGTCGTTCAATCAGAAAATGATGGAATCGCTTGGAGAAAAATCTTTAATAAAACTCGACGACTTGCTTTCATAACAAAAATGAGGTTTTGTGAAATTACACAACTTGGGGTTCTGGGCCACCATTGAAGTGCTTGAGTGTTCTAGTAATAACAGGGCCGTATAACTTATAATGATTGTAGTCATGTCCGATATTTTGACGGTGAAGCGCTCCTAAATGCATTTCTGAATTGATATCAAGATTTCATCGACAATAGTATTACAGTATCATTATTGTGTTGTTGTGTTATTATAGAATCGACTAGGGAGAGGGTGCGTTTCGAAATGCGGTACCTCAAAACATCATTTTGAAAATGCGATTATCACAACCCTTCTAGCAGTGAGAATAACCTGAATTCTTCGTTATGATATTCTTTGTCGAAAGTTACGTCGTGCGTCTGACAAGCTAAACTAACGTCTGAATATTCCGATCAGGTCCACGCTTAGAATAGTGCAGATCGCAATGGTTCTAGGTACCAGTAGAATAGTAGTCTTTGTGAAATAGAGATTGATTCCACTTCAACACATGAAATGATGTCCTCTGTAGAAGCAGCCCTCTAATGCAGGGGTCTCCTAACTATTAGCCCCAAGGGCCATATCATAGTGTGGACGTGGCGGAACCCCAGGTGGACCCCCCTGGGGGTTAGGCCCCCAGCTTAAGGGGGGTACGGGGGCTTCCGCCAGAAAATTAAAAAAATTAGGCACTTGAAAACAGTGTTTTTAAGTACTCCTAGACGAGTTTTGCAAGTCGACATTTTGCAAGTCAGACAGTTAAATTAGGGTTTTCAAGCCTTTGACACTCGACGGTGGGTCCACACAATTGCCAAATGAAGATTGGCACTCGATTCAGGTGTTACACGGAGGTCAGTGTTTTGTTTAGATGGGACTTCTTGATACTACGCCTAAATCTCAAGACTTACAAGGTTTTTCCACTTATTACAGAGAAATATATTTTGTATTCATTTATTTAAAATAAAATTTAAAATATTTTAGAAAAACCAATCTAATGTGAAGTGTGCAATTTTTTTTTTTTTTTTTTGCGGGCCGTAGTTTGGAGACCCCTGCTCTAATGCATACTTTAGGTTATTCCGAGCAAGTCAACGTTTACAATAGTGCAGATTACAATGGTTCTAGGTACTGTGCAATAGTAATCTTCGTAAATATGGATTGATTCCACTTTCATACATGAAATTACTTCCTCTATACAAGGAGCCCTTATTTTATTTAAAATTATTGACGGACAATATTCGAGCACTGTCATTGTCATTTATACATTTTGAAACAGAAAAACAAAACCATATTTAAATGAATTACTAGGTTCATCATTATTGACGTTCTATCAAGTGAAGTCATATATTTTTGAATGTCGTCACGTAGGACTCTGTTTCAGTGAACTTTAACCCCTCAAAAATATTTTTGGAACTCTCTTTCCCAAGAATTTCAATGACGCAGACTGCGTCATAGCCCTCCCTATGGGCAGTGCCCATTGGGCACCCTTGCAATAGAGCAGATTACAATGATTCTACGTAGGATCTACTTTACCCATCTGGGTTTCTGACCGGCGGTTTTTGGAGAAACCGGCTCTTAAATGAATATAAGGACTGGAGCAACAAACTGCCTGAGCTTAAGAGCTATATGTCAATACTGTATTCAGCTGTGTTTGGATTCAACTTTTAATGTCGCGATGGCAGCTTGAAGGAGGCGACCCGAAAACGGTCTCCGTTTTCGGGGCGTCTCCAAGACAACGGGGGAGACCCGAATCAAAGCTGAAAGTCCACACGATATTCAGCTGAGTATAGCTGTGCATGTGGTTCGCCAGTTGACGACGTCGCGCGGCTACCGCCCTCGGGGCGTCTCCAAGACAACGGAGGAGACGCAGCTTGGAGAGTCAGAGCGGCGAGGAAGGAGGTGAACGACCTTTGAACAGAGTCTGCTCCGGTGACCTTTCCGAGGATAACGGACCCCCCTCCCACCCAACCCACCACTCAACACCAACCGCCCTCCCCTCCACTTCCCCTCTGCCGCATCTCTCGAGGCCTAGGATCTCATCTCGATACATTTCAAGTTTTATGACCGCCTTTCTTGATTTGCTCGGTTTTATTTACATTCGTCGTTCGTTTTCATCGGCCTCCTTCGATATGGTGGGCCCGTACTCCGTATGAGCTCGGGAAAGGATGACGAATTATTCCCCATTTTACAAAACATATCCGGTCACAGAATCCTGGTAATTTGAACTTTGAGAAGGGTTGAGACTGTAGAAATAACCAACACTTTGCGTTATAGACCTTGTCATACTAAGGATACTTTATATAGTATCACGAATGAAGGAGGAACGGTACAACACTCTACAAATCCGAACTGCAGAAAATAACCTAATAAGGTATACCTATAACCTCATGAGGTATGTTATTACATTAGCCCTAATCAACCCAAAGTGACACTCACGGCACCTTTCCTTTCAGTTTAAGGTAGGAAAAGAGAGAGAGAGATTGATTGATTGATTGATAGTTTATTTACATAACCCGGGGCCGGTTAGGGCTATAAAGCCCTCTCTTACACCGTCCCTGGAATCATATAGTTTTAACAATTCAATGCCTTTGGCAGTAGTTACAATTCAATTAATTTTCTATAATCAAAATTCTTTCACATTCATTAAAATAAAATAAATCAAATACTAGTAATAATAATAACAAATTAATAAATAAAAGTTCACTTCTATTTCCTTTTAATCAAACAACTAGTTTGATTTTGAAAGCAACATTTGTTTAAAGTTATTCTTGAACCACGCAACCGATTTGTTCCTATCAAACAATTGAATATTTTCATTATAAATTCTTGTTGCATAAGCGTTAAATGACCTGTTGAAAATCGAAGTCCTGTGACGGGGAACCTGGATCAGCTGACTTCTAGTTCCATGGTGATGCTGATCTTGAAGAAATGCAAACTGCTGCGCCAAATACGAGGGGGTTCCAAATTTAATTATTTTGAAAAGCAGGGTGCCAACATTAAGCTTTATTCGATCAACAATCTTCAGCCAGCCGAGCTTTTGGTAGTAGGGTGTCACGTGATCATAAACCTTCAACCTAAAGATAAACCTTACTAGCGCATTTTGTGCTCTTTGCAGCCTTGCTATTTGCGCACCATTCACGTCACACATCGCCACAAGCGCATAATCAAAATTATGTAGCAGAGTGGATTGCACTAATTGTCGTCTTACTGAACATGGAAAATCCATAGCCATCCTTCTCAGTTGGTAAAGTGAACCAAATATCCGATTGGACACAGACGTGACCTGCTGTTCCCATGAGAGGGTACTATCAATAATGATGCCCAAGTTCTTCACTTGTGACTCAAAAGGCAGCTGACTATCGCCAAACACTACTTTAGGCAGCCCGTTGATATCCAACGTTGCCATGAGTCTTGGATAAGCAATAACCATGGCTTTGCATTTTTTCGCATTTACCAGCACTCCATGACCAGAACACCAACGAAGCAAATCCAAAATCTAAGAATTTATTGCTGAAATTGCATCTTGAACTTTATCTTTTGGTGCAGAGATATATATCTGTAGATCATCAGCATACATGACGAATCTGCACCTCCTGAATACTGACATCAATGAGTTGATGGACAGTATGAACAGTATCGCTGACAAAACTGAACCCTGCGGCACCCCCATGCGAACCTCCAATTCATTGGATAACTTGCCATCGGGTCCTCTTATTCTTTGTGATCTGGCAGTGAGGTAAGAATTAAACCATTGGAGCATGTTGTTAGAGACGCCAATCGAATTGAGAATAGCCAGAAGAACATCATGACGAACCCTATCGAAGGCACGAGAAAAATCCACCAGAACCAGAAAAGTGATGTGACGCTTGTCCATCGCCGAACGAATATCGTCGGTTAGTCGAACTAGAGCTGTTTCTGTACTGTGCCCTGTGCGGTGTGCACACTGCATCTCATTCAGTATAGAATTTTCACGGAGGTAAGCATTTAGTTCTTCAAATACTACCTTGTCCAAAACCTTACCCGCTGAACAAAGAACATTAATCGCACGAAAGTCGCTGGTATTAATAGGTTTTGGTATCTTCCTCAGTGGTGTGATCAATGACTGCTTCCAACTCTCAGGGTATTTTCCAGCTATAATTGAGGAGTTAAGAATATGTCGAAGAACAGGAACTATAGATTCATTAAGAACTTGAAGAACCTCCACAGAAATACCATCACTTCCAAGCGCCTTCGAATGCATTGACATAAGTGTTCTTCGAACTGTCTCGTCATTTAACTCCGGCATTGAAAATGCCGAGAAGAGAGAGAGAGAGAGAGAGAGAGAGAGAGAGAGAGAGAGAGAGAGAGAGAGAGAGAGAGAGAGAGAGAGAGAGAGAGAGAGAGAGAGAGAGAGAGAGAGAGAGAGAGAGAGAGAGAGAGAGAGAGAGAGAGAGAGAGAGAGAGAGAGAGAGAGAGAGAGAGAGAGAGAGAGAGAGAGAGAGAGAGAGAGAGAGAGAGAGAGAGAGAGAGAGAGAGAGAGAGAGAGAGAGAGAGAGAGAGAGAGAGAGAGAGATCGATGAACGAACTTGAAGGGAGTGTGGAAGGTGATCCAGAACTGAAAATTGCAGTTTTCGATCAGCGATTGAAGTTGAAGAGATTGCTTTTCATAGAGAGAGAAGTCTCCAAAGAGAGAGACAGATTATGGCTTGCAGAGAGAGAGACTCGCTCAAAAACATCTTGGATTCTTCCTACTTTCGGCGGGAGTAAACCACGAGAGAGAGAGAGAGAGAGATATAGAGAGACTTTTCGAATATGCGGATGGGGAGGACCAACTCCTTAAATTTCAGATTTTTTATGGACTAATAGAGCTACACCACCCCTTCCCTTTCCAGTTCTGTCAGAGAGATAATTATCAAACTTGACTGAATTATCAGAGATAGAGAGAAAAGACGTCTCACACAGAGAGAGAGCTCATCCATTGAGCAGACTCCACATTTAAAGAGAGCAATTTTCAAAGAGAGAGCGAAGAGAGAGAGAGAGTAGAGATTAGAGAGAGAGAGAGAGAAAAATGGAGAGAGAGAGAAGAGAGAGAGATCAAGAAAAGATGAAAAAGAGAGAGAAGAGTAGAATAAGAGAGAAGAGATACCCCTTGCAAAGAGAAGAAGAGAGAGGAGAGAGAAAGACTACTAATTAGAGACTCCTATGAATAGAATATAATAAAGAGCTTCGTTCGCTGTTAAACTTAGAGCAAAAAGAGAGAAATGTAGAAAATGATAAAAAATAGATAGAGAGAGACCAATGATAAGAGAGAGTAGAGAGGATGAAATCATGAGAGACGAGACAGAGTCAGAGAGGGCTGCTGGAATGTTGGAGGTTTTTTGAATGAATATCCACCAAATCCTCGACCTTCTTCACCTCGTAGCTCATAGAATTCTCATCCTTTCGTATCATTATCCGCCCGTTTCTAATCCATACGAATTTGAAGCGGTTATCCCGTTTGAAGGCTTTCGCACGGTTTAAAAGTTGGCGCTTCGCAAATGTCAAGCTTTGGTTAATGTACACTCGATATGACTCTCCTTGAGTATCGATACCGATATCGTGAAGAAAGGTTTCTTTTTTCACGAGCAGCTAACATGAAGGCATCCTTATCGAGCCGGCGAGTGAATGACAGTGAGATAACACCCGGATGAGTGGACTTGGGCGGGACGCGTCTTCGGAAACAATTATCGATCATCGTATCGCTTACATCGAAGTCGACCACCTGACCGATATTTTTTACTATGTTTATAACGTTCTCATCAGTCTTGCTCGGGATTCCGGCTATCTCAATTGTTTTCGCGAGTGCATCCTGTTCCGTTTCGGAAATAGATATCTCCAACTCGCGTACTCTCTTTTCTAATGAATCGTTACGTTCAATTAAACGTTCGTTTTGCTGTTGGAGAGAAGTTAATTCAGCCCGTAGCCCAGTAATCGCCTTTGTGTTCTCCTCAATTAGATCTGAGTAAGTATTAAGATGTTGCTTTATATCTTTCATTTCTTCCGCGCTATTCTTATTGGCTATTCTGACTTCTTTCCTAAAGGCTAGTAGAATTTCCTTCAAATCGGCTTCTTCGTCGCAATCTAGGCTCTCTGCTGTAACCTTCTCCGGGGTAGGTTCGTTTACATTTTGATTGCCACAAACTACGTCATCGTTCATAGAAAGCCTTCTAACCTTATTGCAACCTTGACAGAAAAATGGCGTATTGTTATCCTTATAATAAAGGTAATACATTTACGCAATCCAGGAGGAAAACACTCTTGCATGGTCCGCATTTCATCTTATAAGCATTAAAAGCGAAGCCCTTACCACAAAAAGTGCACTTTGCTGACATCTTTCCGTCGAAAATGGGGGAAAACTGAGAGCAATATAACGAAAATCTGTTATCACTTCGATAGCAGAGAGAGAGAGAGAGAGAGAGAGAGAGAGAGAGAGAGAGAGAGAGAGAGAGAGAATGATGAATGAATGAATGAAGGCGTTTATTTAAACAAACAGGAAAAGATTAGGACCATGATGGTCCTCTCTTCCATCTTTCCTGTACAAATTAACATTTGCTTCCTTGTGCATTCGCAATTATTCGAAAATTAGACTCTAATAGCTAATCAGATAAAAAATTCACAGAAAAATAAGATTTAAACATTTGAAAAATAAAAAAAAATAAACGTAACTGCTTCCGACTGGAACGTGAATATATATATATAAACAGAACAACTGAACAACAACTCTCCTAAATTTGAAACAAAATAAAAAATAAAAATAGTATAATACAAAAAGAAACTAATAAGCACAATGAACTTCCATAAAAATACATAAACTTGAATATCACATTTCAAAAATTTAATACGTCCCCAAAGGCTATCGAAATACATTATTAATTACTATAAATAAATTCACATAAAGAGCTATGTAACGCAAGTGTTTATTGTTTTTAGCTACATCTCTATTCCTCATATCCATTTAATAATATTTCTTTCTAATCTTCTTTCTAGTCTTGGATCTCGAAAATATAATACTCGTATTTATGTAGTACATATACGTGTAACATGGCTGATCACATTTATTTGTATTGACCCAAGAGCTTTCTAGTTGTGATATGCAAAACTGACCAATTTTGCATAAGCAAAGTTCCTAATTTGATTATTACCAATAATTTAATAAAATAATAATAGCAATTTTGTGATATTCTGTAACATAATCAGCACTCTATGATATTTCTAAAAATGATCTCAATATTGACACCGCACCTCACGTTGGTAAACAATTAGTCTGATTTATTGTAACTAAGGTTGTGAAATGAACTATTGACATTTTATCGAGAATGTTCAAATGATTTCGTCATGCCTGCCTTACATTGTATTCATATTCACTTGTTGATAATAAATCATGATTATTAAAAGCCTCCACACACTTTCACCGTAATAGCCCAAGTACAAAAACGTACTTTTTGAACATCCGCAATTTTGAAAAAATTCTTTGCGATTTTTTCCGTCATAAATATGTTATTTTTAACCATTCCAATGAAGAAAAAAAAGTGTAAATTGAGAAAAAAATGTTGCTTGGGTTGATTAGGGTTAAAGGGCCTATCGGAATAAGAATATACTCATAAGCATATTAATTATAAGCATTATAATTTCATGCTTAGAATGGAATCATTCCCTATTTCACAAAGACTACTTCTACACTAGTTAGTTGCTAGTAGTAGTTGTAACCTGACGTATTGTAAGGAATAATCAAAACTTTGCATTTTAGGGCCTGTTAGATAGGACATAATTTTATTTATTCATTCATTTCTCCATGAATTGAATCTACTTAGTCATTAACATTATTCAAAGGTATTTAATTACTTGGAAGAAAAAATAATAACAATTAATGAATTTATTGAACCAACCGTCTTAGTTTAATTTCTAATTCCTTTTTTTCTCAGCTGTAACTACTTTGATTGTTCAATTAATTAGATGCAATTAAAAATTATGTAACCAAGTGACACTCGATTTACCTACTGATCAATACACTTCAATTACTACTTTTTTTCAACTTTTGTGTTAGAATTTGTACTTATTTTCCTTTTTTTACCTCTTTGATAGTGATTTTTTGGTTTCGACTTTGCTTCCAATCGATTCAGCGACCCAAAAAACACAGAAATAGGATAATTTAATGATCATTTCCTAGCAATTGGAGGTTTTTTCCCAAAATCGACCATTTGGACCCACTTTTCGCCGTGGGGTGGATTGGTAGATTTTTTTCTTGATCCGATTATCGGATTCAACTCATCTTAAAACAACACATTTCCAGGGAGGGTTCGAATTTTTATTTTTCGGCCAATTACAAAGCCATAACAATAACTCACTGGACGGCCTATAAGCGACGCGCTCAAGTAAATGAAAGATTCCAATATTTGGCGAAAAGTTTCGTTAGAACTTTGAGGCACGAGGCAGTAACAAATCTTTCGACGTCTTTGTGAATGGGGAATCCGAAACAACGGGGAGAAAAACCGTCCCTGAAAAGAAAAATTAGCGAAAAAAGAAAACTCGAAAAAGTCAGTAAAGAAAAAAAGGAGTGTAGTTAGCTTCGTAGAACGTGGGAAATCGTTTGAAGGAGGGGACAACTATAAAGCGAAAACGTTGGATGCGGAATGCAAAACTCACCTCTATCGGCTGAGGCTTTGCCCAGCGAGTTGGGCGGCGAAGAATCTTTTCCTGAAAAAAAAGAGATACATGAAAGAGTTTTGTTCAGCATTGCCTGGTATTGATTTGGAACTCATTTGGTTATCACAATGGTCACACAATTACATAAGTTTTTGGGGTATGGTGTGACCATTTTTCGTATGCGAATAAAGTTGTCGGAGTCCTTCAGTCTTTAATCATGTTTATTTTTGTACGTTTCGCCCATACATGGTAGGCTTCTTCAGCTAGTTTTGCTTAATTCTTTTTTCATAAACATCGGTCATTGTAGTAATGTATATTCTTATGTCATATATGTTGTTAGCATCGTCATCGACGGGTCAACAAATTTTTTTTGTATCTCTTATCATAAACATCTTCCCGCTAGTTATGTATATTTACATGTTCAAATAGCAGCATAGTATTCAGCAAAATCTAAATTGTTTCTTATGTGCTATCACAGTCATCAGTATTGCCACTCTTTGCATACTTTATATTGATATTGCAGCTCAACATCACTTATTGAAGTATCACTTATGGAAACAGCCGACCCTCCTCAGTCAACTCTTTGCATTGATGTTAGAGCTCACTACATGTTAGTTAACTAAGCAGCTGATATCCTCAGAAGGCAACAAAAAACAAGAAAAACGAGATGTTTAGCGCTTTTTGGAGATCCTGGACCACTGTGCGTTGGTTCTAACAGGCTTAGTCCAGTCTTCTTTCATTTAATAACTTCGATGAACGGGTTATGTATTTTTAAAAAATCTTTTCGGTTTATTGGTTCGGGGGAGCACATGGTCGTATGCTCCAACCAGCCGTCCCTGCTTCCAAGCACATTTACTAGGTACAGGTCATTTGCCGTATAGCTACAGTCTGAACATACGTTACTCACCGCACTGGAAAACAGGAGAACATGTTGATGTTTTCAGTTCGCTGATCTGAAACTAGAATCTCATTATTTCTGACAAACTGACGGCTTTGATACACCAAAAAGAAGGATACAACCCCCTCTGTCAGCCCGTGACTCAATGCCTCCATTATGTGAACCCGGCGAGCTCCAACTAAATGATTTACCCACCCCGAATGGATATTTAGCAATTCAAATGCCTTCTTGCGCTACAAGGTTACCCGGCTTCTCAAACCCGCCTCGACCCAGAATTAACTTGCAGATCATCCGTCCCCCCAGCCCTGGCTCATTATCCCCGAGCTTGGCCTCACGCACTTATGCGGCCCCTCCCTCGGAGTCTTGTACTAGAACAAAAACTGTGAAGAAAAAAATGTTTATTTTATTATTATTTTTTTGTTTGTCGGGGACAACTTGAATTGAAATTCTCCCAGATTGAATCACGAAAGGTAGGTTAATCTATCATCATCAAACTATGTAAAGACGAAAATATCAGAGGAGGTAGGTAGGTATATCCCCTATTCAGGGGGTGGTAACGCGGTGAATCCCCCCCCCCCCCCTCCCCCGACGGAGCGTCTCCCAGGGCAACCGACCTGCTCCCCTTCTGCCCCGGCCCCGACCCCGCCAGTGAAGGAAAGAGGGCCCCAGCGGGGGGAAGCGTCTTCCAGGGCAACTGACGTGCTCCCCTCCTCCAGGACTTGGGATATACGATTTTTGACTTAGCATATTGTTATTATATTGTTAATATATTGCATATTGTTGTGTTATTCACCTTTTTGTTTTTAACCTGCATAGCAGGGCCATTAAACTAGTGCTTATACATATAACAACGTTTGTCTTTACCTTGCCTATATGTCTGTCTGACCAGAACTGAATACTATCAAAAACGCTCCAAATGACACAGGGGAACATTGGAGAACACTCCCTCGTTTAATTTTCATTTGATTTGGATATGAATTGATACATACTCGTTAATAAATATACACATACTAAGCTGCGGAACTCAATCATTCTCAATTTTTCACAATGATTACAGTAGTTCGTAGACTATTTATTTATTATTATTATTATTTTTTTTTTTTTAAGGGGGCCCGGAATTCTCTTTCTACTAAAGATTAAAAAACCCAACCAATATAAAATACTTAAGCATATTAATAGATAATTGGTATAAATGGAATTACCTACATGTGGAAAACATACGCCAAATCTCTCTCTCTCTCTCTTTCTTTCTTTCTTTCTTTCTTTCTTTCTTTCTCTTTCTCTCTCTGTCAGTCTCTCGGGATGCTGCTTCACCCATTACACTGTACACTCAAACTAACGGGTAAGAATTGTTTATACAGTCACCTGTTTAGTCTAGTCACTGGTTTTCAAATAGAGTAACCCTTATGCTTTCCAGAAAAACTTGTTACTTAAGAATTCCATTCCATGAACGTCTGAATCATTCTTTTCTCTATATGGATGTCACTACTGAGTGACGTCCCAAATACGGTTCACATGCAATAGGACACGATTTATCGCGGGGATGCAGCTATCCCCTCGACAACAGTGACAATTGATAAAGCAGCTCTAAAGCGATGAATTAGGAGGGGAGGAGGACCTCCACAGTAGTTTCCTCATAGAAATGCCTCCTCGCTCTGCAGCCTAGTTAATGGCTTCGACAACAAGTTCAAGTGAAGCACAAAAGGATGACCAATTCTGGTAGGTCCCCCCTCCCCACCCCCCCTCCGACCTCCGATCTTCAACGCTCTACTTGACCCCCAACTCTCAAGACTCTTCTCTCTTTTATTGCCGAGGCCCCAACCGCTTGATGGCCGGCCAATTTCACGACAGCTATATTTCAAGTTGTAAACGGCCGCAGCTATTATAAATAAAAGGGAAGGAAATACTTTATACGCAGATTCATTTGGGCGATAGTGACATTCCTTCGAAATGGACACGCTTGCCAACTCCGTGCAATCTCCGATCGGAATTCTTCTGTTATACTGCTGAACATAATCATTTTAGTTACCAATCAAAGGCAAAGATGTTTGAATTAAGCAGAATGACCGAGTAACCTAATTTCCCAAGAATATAATCATTCACTAATGATTGACAAGACAAGACTGCGTGAAATGTGGAAGCGTTTTGGTCCCGCTGCTTCATCTAATATACCTTCTGCCACAAACTCATCAACAGCTATGTATGCTGACGATTTGCCCTCAACCTCAAATCTCATTTTAAACCTGTTGAGAAAGGGAACCATAAATGGCGGAGTACAGTTGATGTGGGGAAGTCATCCTAAACAGTTTTCACTTATAGTAGAAGAATAGACACCCTATCCATCAGCCTCGACTCCCACCCCTGTCCCTGAAATCGACTGCACACGCTATATGGGAGTACAGCTCGACAAATAGGATCCATATCGGCGAACTGGCGAAACGCATTAGACCACTGAGACCGTTGCTTGGACGTCACACTCCTCGCACTCCTGGCACAAAACGATTTTTCTACCGCTCCCTGATTAGACCTATATGCCTATGCTTCAGGGCTTTATGGATCTACCCAAATTAACGAATCCACGTATAACATAACAGAGTGCTCTGACTCATCAAGTGCGCTCCATGGTACGTGAGAAATTCAGTTCTTCACCTAGACCTTGAAATTCCCCAGATCGGCGATGTTTTAAAGCTGTCATACCGCTCGCTGTCTTTATAACTCGATGTCTAATCATCCAAACGAGAGCATCTCAGACTGCAAAGAAAACCTCCCCTTTCAAAGACAACTTAGACGCTTGAAATGGAAGCACCACACAGGATAGCAACTGCAAGATAACCATAATGTATTTATTTTTGCACAATAAAGTTATCGTTGATTAGGAAAAAAATACTTACAAATGTGTTTCCGTCACGTCACGACAACTGGAGCACTACCATATCCTGAGTTTTCTTTTTGTTATTAACTATGGTTTTAAAGTACCATCCACGGGCAGTAAAATGTAGCGTCCGGATTATTCGAGTGGACCACCACCAGATCAGTTGAGTGAGCTAAATTCTCTCCTGTTCTATCTAGAAAACTTAGATTCAATAAGGACTCCTCCCTCATACAGTAAGAGACGAATGGCATGAGGGGCTTCAGCTTGATCAGCTGTGCTAACAATGTCACACTATTCTAACACTGAATCTAACACCCTCCCCCCCTTGGTGGGCACCCCTGCCTATTTTTACTTTCGAAAAGTTGTTTAATTTTGTTTTGTACGTGTTTACATTTTTTAAATAAAGTAATTTTTCGTCGCTTCTAGACCGATTTCCGTGATTGCTACTATTTGTTTTTCCCTCCGTAGACTCTAGTTGTGCCGAAAACACCACAGAAATGTCGAATTTCATAATAGAAGGGAGTAATGCCAAAATGAAAGTAATTCTGAACCAATTTTCGAGATTCTCATTTTTGTCTATCCTAATTTTAGACAAACCTCGGAAATTTTGCTTTTGATGACAGAAGGTGGAATTCAGGGAGTAATAGACAATCCTTACAATCGCTGGAATCCTTACAAGCGACCTTGACCACTTCAAACGTATAGATGTTAGCGGACAAGTGGTAAAAAAGTGGGTGACCTAGGCAAGCGTAATACCCATAATCAGACCCTTAGAAATTTACCCATAGCAAATAACCGCAATTTCTGAACCTGAAATTGACACTTCAAACCTCCTAAGGACTCGAACATTCATCTATTATTGTTTTAAATAATTATAATTAAACAAATAAACTCATGTGACAGAACTGGCAGCGTTTCTTAAATTGGTTGCTTAGAAATACGGAGTGAATACTAATG
The DNA here is from genome assembly GCA_031894815.1 of Creontiades dilutus. NCBI lineage: Eukaryota > Metazoa > Arthropoda > Insecta > Hemiptera > Miridae > Creontiades > Creontiades dilutus. The sequence continues at coordinate 105,076 of JAVIWC010000557.1, forward strand.
TAAATTCGGATGGCGTGGACTTAATGTGTTAACTGACACGATACACCTACCTACTCCGAGAATAACAACTACAGTAACTGTAGTTACCAACCAGATTATGTTATCATATGTTCTTTTGTTTTTACATTTCCACCGATTCTAAAAATTACAAATTATTCATTCTTGTAAATCCAACTCGGAACTATTAATATATCCGCTCTTCAAGTTCTTACAATGTTATTTATCATTTAATACATATTAAGTAATATCTTAAATTGTGAGATGGTGCCGAAAATAAAAGGGAAGAAAAAGAAGCAGGATTCGCCTGATGGGTCGGGAGATGAACAAGATCAGATCGACGACCGTGCGGTAAGCTTAAAACCACCAAACCCATTACTAATTAATAACGATGGTAATATGGCACTAAGGTGGAAGAAATGGCTGAAACACTTCGATTGGTTTGCCGTTGCGACCAATTTAAATAAGAAAAGTTCTGAAAAACAAGTCGCAACCTTCATGACTTTAATAGGCGAAGATGCTATTACGATTTTTGACTCGTTTGGTCTCGACGATGAAGATTATGAAATCTCAGATTTACAGTCGGTAAAACAAAAATTCACTGATTATTTTGTAAAAAAGTCAAACGTGATTTACGAACGTTTCCTCTTCAACAAACTTAATCAAGAAATAGGAGAAACATTCAACGAATTTTTGACGAAAGTGCAGAACCAGGCGAATAAATGTGATTATGGTAAAATAAAAGACGTATTAGTTCGTGATAGGCTGGTTTGTGGGGTTGTCAGCGACGATACTAGAAAAAAACTATTCGAAGCTGAGGATCTCACTCTAGACAGAACAATAAGCGTGTGCAGATCTGCCGAAGAAATATACGCCCAAATAACAAAAATGTCGGGCAAAAATAATTCTGTTCTTGCCATCACAAAACCACATTCATTGTCTAATACTAATCAAAAAGTTCCAGATGATGACGTCTTCTTCTGCTCTCGTTGTGGTACCCGCCACGGTAGGAGATCTTGTCCTGCATACCAAAAAAAATGCGGAAAATGTGAGAGGTTTGGACATGTGCTGGCGATGTGTCGTTCAAGACCCAGAAATTCCGGATTTCAAAAAGGTGTGAAGATGCTGACCACTGTAGATACTTGTAACACAGAACAAGTGGATTCTCTAGATTTAGTCCCAGACGAGGTATATTTTATCAATGCGTTAGAAAATAAGTCACATGTACAGGACTGGACAGAACTACTTATTCTTCCAAAAAATAATCCAGTTTGGTTCAAATTAGACACGGGGGCTCAGTGCAATGTTATAAATGAAAAAGTAGCACACCAAAGTGGGCTCAACATACTTAGCTCCTCTGTCAACCACCTAATTTCGTATACGTACAACAAGTTGCCAGTCGTAGGTCAATGTTTCACGAAGGTACGTACTAAGCTAGATGAGCAGTACGAGGTCAAATTTATTGTTGTTAGTGGTGATTTCCCTGCGATCCTTGGACGAGAGTCTTGTCAGTCATTAGGTTTCATTAAAAGAATTGAAGAAATCATAATGTCATTCGAAGATTCTGACATCTTCCAAGGAATAGGCTGCTTAAACAACTTTGAGTATGACATAGATATAATAGAGAACCCCATTTTAAAAATATATCCAGCCAGAAGAGTACCTTATGCGATTCGCGATGACGTTAAACGTGAATTAGACTTGATGGTTGAGTTGGGGATCATCAAACCAGTAGTTGAACCAACCCCCGCCGTTTCGCCCATGGTGGTAGTCCGACAAAGGATAAAGTTCGTATTTGTTTAGACCCGAGCGATCTCAATAAGAACATTCAAAGACGACATCACCCTTTGCAAACCCTAGAAGAAATTTCAGCAAGGATCAGTGGCTCCAAGTTCTTTACACTCTTGGACTGTAGGAAGGGATTCTGGCAGATAAAAGTATCAGAACGAAGTTCTAAATACCTGACTTTCTCAACTCCTTGGGGTCGGTACTCTTACCTAAGGCTTCCTTTTGGTGTCTGCTCTGCACCAGAGATATTTCAACAAGCAATAAGTACAGTGTTATCTGGTCTAGAAGGAGTAGAATGCTCAATGGACGATATACTGATACATGCCCCTTCCAAAGAAATCTTAGAGGACAGAACTCTCAAAGTATTAGCAGCAATAAACAAATCCGGATTAAAGCTAAATAAGGAAAAATGTGTATTTGCAGAATCAAAAATAAAATTTCTTGGCCACATTTTGACAAGCAATGGTCTCCGCCCAGACTCTTCAAAAATCGAAGCAATAAATAATTTGAAAATTCCGACTAATAGAACTGAACTTCAGCGATTTTTGGGAATGATAACATATTTAGGAAAATTTATCCGAAATTTCTCTGATTTAACTACTCCTCTACGGAAACTTTTGTCAAAAGATAATGCCTGGGTTTGGGATGTCGAACAAGATCGTGCATTTTCAGATCTTAAGAAAGTGCTTGCATCCCCTCCCCTCCTGCGATTTTACGATCCCAAATTACCAATCAAGCTTTCTGTTGATGCCAGTTCTTTTGCTGTTGGTGCTGTTTTGATGCAAGAAACACAACCTGTCGCATATTCGTCAAAGTCCTTATCCAGGACTCAGCAAGCGTATAGTCAGCTAGAAAAAGAGGCATTGGCTATAGCCATAGCCTGTCGCAAGTTCCACGAGTACATTTGGGGGTCACAGGATTTGACAATCGAAACCGATCATAAACCTTTGGAATCTATTTTCAAAAAACCGCTACATGAAGCACCTCCGCGTCTCAAGAGGATCATGATGGAAATAATACCATATCTCCCAAAAATTGAATACAAGAAAGGGAAGGAGTTATTCATATCAGACACTTTGAGTAGAGATTGTCAATGCGAAGAAACTGCTGATGAGGAACAACTCTCTTTTACAGTAGATTTGATTATAGCCATGTCCAAACAGCGAATAAAAGAAGCCCAAGACCTAACGAATCAAGATCCAGAACTGGTTCAACTCAAGAAAACCATTCTTCGAGGATGGCCAGAAGTAAAGTCAGAGGTGCCTCTATTAGTACAAAAACACTGGGCTTATAGAGACGAACTAGCAGTCCATGAAGACCTAGTATTCAAAGGCAATCGATTGTACATCCCCGGACCACTTCGTCCTCTAATTCTGAAACACATACACTTGGGACATAGAGGAATTCAAGCGTCACTCCAAGTGGGACGGGAACATGTTTTTTGGCCAAACTTGTCTAAAGAAATCACTGAGTTCGTAAATAAATGTAACATCTGCAATAAACTGAGAGAGGATAATCAAAAAGAAGAAATCATCGAACAGCAAGTACCAACAAGACCATGGATGGTCATAGGGTCAGATCTTTATCACTTGCACGGGAAAGATTATCTCATCATAGCCGACTCATACTCAGGATTTTTCGATTTTATTGAGGTTAAGAACACATCATCGTACGCAGTGATCCACGAATTGAAGAAGTGGTTTTCAGTACACGGCATACCAGAGGAATTCCAGTCTGATGGCGGTACACAGTTTACGTCCCACGAATTTCAACAGTTTGAGAGGGAATGGAACTTTACTCATAGGGTTTCAAGTCCCCATTTTCCTCGTTCCAATGGTCTTGTCGAGAGATATGTTCAGGAAGCCAAGCTCCTTCTGAAAAAGTGCCAGGAAAATAATTCAGATCCATACCTTGCATTACTCCATCAAAGAAATGTACCCAGAGGCTCATTGGGATCTCCAGTTCAGCGGTTGATGAGCCGTAGAACGAGAACCCTGTTGCCAACTACATCAGCGCTCCTCAAACCTATGGTTCAGGAAAATGTACCAAGCAAACTGCAGTCTATCCGGGCGAGAAGCAATTACTACTCAAATAAGAGTATGAAAGTACCTCTGGACTACGAAGAAGGAGAAAACGTCCTCTTTAGAGTGGAACGTAGGAATTGGCAGCCTGCTAAAATAATACGGAGAGGACCTCAGCCAAGATCGTTCATTATAGAGGACCAAAATGGCAGGCAGTACAGGAGAAACACCTGGTTCTTGAAAAAAACGTCAAAACATCCACAGTTGAGTTCCACTCCCCCAACAAACAGCCAACAGGTATTAAGAAGATCAACCAGGGTGGTTAACCCTCCAAGTAGGTTGGATTTATAATAAATTCTCCAATGAAAGGGAGATGGCACAATGTACTACGACTTCATGTTCTAGCTACACCTGCCTACTACTGGAACAATCACTACAGTTGCCAACCACTTTATGTTATCATATGTTCTTTTGTTTTTACATTTTCAAGGATTCTAAAAATTACAAATTATTCATTCTTGTAAATCCAACTCGGAACTATTAATATATCCGCTCTTCAAGTTCTTTAATAATGTTATTTATCATTGGATCAAGGCCACTCTTATAGTAGTTGAGTAGCAATTTTCTTCTCCTTGATGGTACTACGTTGTATAGAGCAATGAAGAGTTGGAAACACCTACCAAAATGCCAAGTGAATCACCAACAATTTCCAACTAACCTTATAACTGCTAGGAGGGCAAGATGTCCAGAGAAACCACATGTAGCCAGACCACACCAATAAGTACCGTTACTTTCCTTACTAAAAATATCCATCGCTCCCTTTCTCTCACTACCTGAGATTATTAATTCAATGCCTGGACATTGCCTAAGATGACTGAAAATTATTGCACTTTGCAATAATACAGAGAGGCTGGAAAAAAAAAAAAAAAAAAAAAAAGATTGCGGACGCTTCAAGGATTATTACATTTAGGACTTTGTTGACGAAAATTACGAAAAAGTATGGCTGAAAAACCAGTCCTTAATTTAAAGATCAGTTCGCTTTAATTTTCATTAACCAAAGTTTGCATACAGCAGAATTTTCCATTGAATGCAATGTCGCAGGACAGACAATTTATTCATGCTGTGAAAAGAACTATGCTGGCCGTCGTTCAAAAATCTTGGAAGGAGCAGACCCGATGAAAACGACCGGTCAGGAAATAGCTCCCACGGAGATTACACAAGAGGGAGGCCGAGAAAGGGATCTGAAAATATGAGAGAAATCTGGGTAAACAAACAGTGCATTTCGCAGAGGGAGGTGCGTTCCGCCTCTGGGACATACGGCGGATAGAGTCTACCGTCGCTAGAATGCCATTCGAATGCAAAACCCGTAGAATAGAACGCTCTTCACAGTGAGATTATCCCGGAGGTTCTTTTGAATGAAATACCAAAAATAACTAGGTGTACGGGTCATACCTACAACGCTGCAGCTTGCCAATATTGCCAGGATGAAGAGGCTATTCTGGAACACATTTGTAAGCCACTAAAACAACACCATCCGTCCCAAAAGTCGAATGTTGAAACCAATCAATCAATCAGATCATCATCGTTTATTCGCACAAAAACCAATGGGGCATTACAACGTAAAATAAGCCCGAAATATCCCGATTTATTTCATAATTACCAAATACCGAAAGCATACCTTAGCTTTATATTAGATACTTACAATTATTCACAAGTAATACCTATAATCTACGAAATTTCAAATTAAGTCGATGCTAAATGGTACCTACTGTGACAGGTGTATGGTAGTCTTTGTAGGGCGTCTGAAATCTTCTAAGGGATTTTCTGATCAGCTGATTAAGACCAAGAGCTATTCCTTATCAACCAAGAAACTGAAATTTGACGGGTAGCACGATGCTTTGAGGTAAATCGAGGGCTTTCAACGTAACATATTACACGATATGGAGTGACCCACGGTCGTGCCGGGAGAGCTACAGGTTTTGATATCAGCTTCTGTTTCCAACGAAAGGGAATAGTAAAAGATAGTGTTTACGGAATTATATTTAAGAAAGTTATCCAACCCGTCCACAATCCAGACGGTAATTTGTGATTTTCTAGAAGTCAATCGCAAGGTAAGAAGTTGATTGATCAGCTGAAGCTACTTGACGAAAAATCAGCACAAGCCCTGAATGTACTACCAAATGCTTGTCTGTCGTTGGGAAAAGACAATATTCCAAACGCAGTAGCTAAACCTAAAACTAAATCATATTTTATTAAATAAGAAATCGACAAAAATATAATTTAATAAAAATCAACACCTCTTTGAAAGAAAAACTCTCATCACTTCTTCACATAATTGATATCTTCGTAAGTCTTAAAATTAAAAAACTTACTTGTACAAAGCCTGTCTTCGATTTCTTCCACTTTCGAAAAAAAAGCCAGGTAGGTAGGTACTTTTGTGAAATACGAGTAGGTACTCACAATAAATAACGAGCAAAAGCGTATATAGTCAATTAATTTTGAAGAGAAATTTCACAAATAGAAGAAAGAGAGTAAGCCTGATATTTCGAATGTATTCTTGATCACAGATTTGGAGAGAAATAAATGTCTTGCAATTGGGAATATTGTAACCATGGCTTGGTTGGTAGTTGTTTTGATTCTTGGATTTCAGTCGTTCAGGTTGAGACCTGGTGTTCGATTTGTCCCAAGTAACAATCTATGGGCTCTTTCGGATTGCTGGATCAATCTCTTATTAGCCGCATCCGGAAGCTTCTGTAGCACTTTCACTCCAAAGCACTGGTCAAATGTTGCGTCATGGGATGATGCGTGAGCTTTAACTGGGAGTGGCCGGCTTTGGTTCACTGACGCCCTGTGGTTTTTCATCCGCAAATTGAGGGTCGTTGCTTCTTGGGTGGCAACTATTATATTGCAGGTATACCTGCTTGTTAGTAGGTTTTAAGTGCACCAAGCGTTCAATCCCAAGATCCTTGTCAACTAGAGGCCATCGAATTTGCAACAAACGGGAGAAGCTAGATGGTTACCTTTCGTCTGTTCGAGATAAGCTGATGGGGAAGGGTTACCCAGCAAAATTTTTAGCAGACAGGATGGTTCCAGCACGTGCTGTATACCAACGGAAACCAACAGCACACACAAACCAGGTTCCGTTGGTCACAACTTTTTTCTTAGGGGTTCAAAAGCTAAATGGCATCCTCCGTATACTACACCCTATCTTGTCCTCGAGTTCACAAACACTTGATGTTTTTACCGAAAAACCTCGAGTGACTTTTAGGCTAGGTAAAAACATTGGGGAGATCCGTTCCCATCACCATCCTGCGGCTAATAAGAGATTGATCCAGCAATCCGAAAGAGCCCATAGATTGTTACTTGGGACAAATCGAGCACCAGGTCTCAACCTGAACGACTGAAATCCAAGAATCAAAACAACTACCAACCAAGCCATGGTTACAATATTCCCAATTGCAAGACATTTATTTCTCTCCAAATCTGTGATCAAGAATACATTCGAAATATCAGGCTTACTCTCTTTCTTCTATTTGTGAAATTTCTCTTCAAAATTAATTGACCTATACTTCAGTAGAACCATCAAACGAATACGTATAAACGGAGAGATGAAACACGAAGGTTCAAAGGGAACTTACTGTCAGACGTTTCGCGACTATGCTTTTTCAATGACTCATATATATATATATATGTGAGAGAAATTCTACGATGGGCCTACCACTGTTGGTCTTCATGCGGTTCACCCTGCAAGTTAAAATATTGAGGGAATGACATTTTGACTCGAGCAGTACCTACTTCTGACTCGGGCGGTAGTTATGGTGGTTTCTACGCAGGACAGTATGTATGATTCGATTACGAGCTGTTGTGTTGTCAGGGAGTTCCGCGGCCTATCTTGTTATAATTCAAAGTTATTTCTCATTATTCATTTTAAATACAGTGTTAATTCGTTTTTGACGAGTGTTTGATATTTGTTCGACCCCTTTGTTCGCATCAGAAGTGGGATCAACGACTCAGTTCGCCAAGATCATGGACTCAGATCGCCAAGAAGTCGATGTAAAGGACGACGATGTTGAGATATCCTCGCCGGGAACTCCACGTACTGATATGAAGGATCATATAATTGATTTATTAGAAGCGCAGAATCGTGAGATGGCCCAACAAAATCGTCGAATGGAAGAGTTACTTCGAATTGCGTTGCAACCGTCGCCGAACACTTCATCATCCAGTGTTAAACTTCCCGATTTCGATCCGAAACATGAAGGAGTGGACCCCAAATCTTGGTGTGCGACAGTCGAATGTTGTTTGAACGAAAATAATAAAACGGGAGGAGCCATTGTGGTGGCTTTAGGCCAGTGTTTGAAAGGAGATGCGGCAACATGGTTCACGTCAGTAGCCGGGACAGATCTGACATGGGACGCCTTCAAGTCGATTTTTCTTTCTCAATGGGACGCCATCGACACCCCCGCTTGCGTATTTTTTTAATTTCCTTCGAGCGCAACCTAAAGATATGAACGAGACATACGTTAACTACGCCTCACGAATGGTTCAGAGGCTCATGGCTAGTTGGAAGGGATTGAATCACGAACAAATCGCTTGGCACACACTGAAGAAATTACATCTCGTGAACAGCTATTGAGAGTTCTCAATTACAAGCGATCGTCCGACAACACGGATAATCAAGACAATCAAAAAAGGGCGCGTTTTACATCATATTCAGCACAAAGAAGTGGATCGTCGGAAAGTCGGGAGAAATTCTTGCACCTCTGCTCTTCTTCCAGTCACCGTCCGCCTTTTTCTCGCTACCATCCACGAGCTTCCTTTTCTAAGTCCGAAGATATTACCTGCTTCTTGTGCCAGGGTAAAGGACACGTCGCCTCTCGATGCCCGAAGAAAGAGTTTCGTCAAAAAGAGCCGGGTACCCCAAGCTCTCCGACTGCTGCCAAGCTGAATGAGAAACGAGTTGGATTATGCCAATTGAGTCCTACTGGATCCTTGATACATAAGGGTAAGAAATTCATTTTTCATTTTGATTCTGGTAGCGAATGCTCTCTTCTTGGGTCAAGATTCAGTTCTAAATTTGAGGGGATAATATCTAACAAATCAGTTGTTTTGCATGGGTTGGGAACTTCCACTCTCAACTGTACATCCCAGATGGAGGTACAAGTCACTATAGATGCTGTAAAACTCACAATTTTGTTTTACCTGGTGGACGATAGTATGTTACCCTATACAATAATCATTGGTCGAGAAATTCTTTCACCAGATCTTGAAATAGTGATTTCTAACGAGGAATGCCATTTGCAAACAAAAACATCTATTGGGATGGTTGAGCCCTCTCCCTCTGAACAATCTTTGAGTCAAATTGAAAACACAGCTGATTGGGAAGATAACCGTTTTTCTAGTGTATCACAAGATGATTCTCACAGCTTCTTTGATGATTTTCCTGATTTTGACTTAGACTCTGATAAAATTACAACTACTGATATCACAGTTGGATGCATTCAAACTCAATCGTGTTTTGATGATATTAGAACTGATTTACCTACAAATTGCAGATCTAAATTGTTGACTATTTTGCAGAAGTATAGTGATTTTTTCATGTCTGGTATTCCTAAAACTCGTATATCAACAGGAATGTTACAAATTAAACTAACAGATCCTCAGAAAGTAGTCTACCAAAAACCCTATCGTATGAGCCCAAAAGAACGCGAGATGGTAAGAGTCAGGGTAGCCGAGTTGATAAGTGCAGGAATAGTTCGTCCTAGTGAGTCTCCATTTGCAAGTCCAGTTTTAATTGTACCCAAGAAAACAGGGGATTGGAGAATGGCAGTCGACTATCGTCGATTAAATTCTTTGACGATTCCTCTACGCTATCCTCTACCATTAATTGAGGATCAAATAGCACGTTTTGCGTAGTGCACAGTTTTTTTACTCAACTAGATATGCTTTCAGGATTCTATCAACTTCCCCTACATCCAAATTCATTGAAAAAACTGCGTTCAGCACCCCTGATGGGCATTTCGAATTTTTGACAGTTCCATTTGGTTTGCGGAATGCTCCAAGTGCATTCCAAAATTCAGTAATTTCAGCATTGGGCGAAATGGCGAACACATTTGCTGTGGTGTATACAGATGACATTTTGGTGATAGGTGAAAGTCAGGAAGAGGCATTGCAACATTTGGATGAAGTTCTGTGTACTGACAGCCAAAGGATTTTCCTTCAATTTAGCCAAATGTTCATTCATCACATCAAAAGTAACTTACCTAGGTTATGAGGTCCAGAATGGGGAAAATTCGTCCTAACCCACAAAAAGTAGAAGCTCTTACTCGAGTACCACCACCAACTTCCATTAAGACATTACGATCGTTCATAGGGCTTGCTACCTATTTTAGAAAATTTATTAAAAACTTTTCTTCTATTATGTCACCTTTGTACAGACTCACCACCAAATCTTCAAGTGATGGGAAGATTATTAACTGGTCAGATGAGCATGAGTCTGTAAGGCAAAAAATAATTTCATTGCTTACCAGTTCCCCAGTTCTTATGATCTTCAATCCAAAGTATCCAATTCAGCTTCATACAGATGCAGATGCATCAGCTAGTGGGTATGGTGCAATTCTGTTAAATATTGTAGACAAAACGCCTCGACCTGTAGCATACTACAGTAAGCGTACAACGCCTGGTGAGGCAAAACTTCATTCGTATGAGTTAGAGACAATTGCTTTGGCTAAGTCAGTGAAACATTTTCATAACTACTTGCGAGACTACCCATTTACTGTTGTAACTGACTGTCAATCTTTAAAAGCCACCCAAAATAAATTGCAATTAGTTCCTTGTGTGCAAAGATGGTGGGCTTTTCTCCAAAATTACAATTTTACAATTGAATATAGACCAGGCCAAAAAATGTTGCATGTCGATTTTCTTTCTAGAAATGCAATAGCAGATTTAGACCCATCCTTGGAAATGCAGTTAACTCCTTTTGCTTTTGAGAGTTCTAATTCTTGCAATACTACTCTCCAAACCACAGTGGCAAACAATAAAATTCGTCCTCATGGCAAAAAGCGTTCTGGTATCAAAATTAATTGTCCTAAACCTCTAATTCGAAAGGAAGTTCTAGCAGTCTCTGTTTCTTCTGATTGGTTATTGGCAGAACAGCAAAAAGATCCTTTTATTTCCGAAATTGTTGCAAAATTCAATTCTGATGATATTGATGAAGAACTCACAAACACATACGAAATTCGTTCAGGTGTTTTGCACAGAAAAATCCAGCGCAATTCTCGAACCCTTTGTTTACCAATTGTTCCTCATTCTTTGCGATGGTCTATTGTTGATAATGTTCATAATTCTATTTTTCACCTTGGATCCGAAAAGACACTTGAAACCCTCTACAACTTTTATTGGTTCGAACATATGGCTAGATTTGTCCAAAAATTTGTTGAAAATTGTGTGACCTGCAAGATGGCTAAGAGAGATTCAGGTGGTGCACGTCAAATCGCCCTACACCCAATTGACAGAGTTGCAGAACCATGGCACACTGTGCATCTTGATCTGTCTGGAAAACTTAGTGGGAAGAAAGATGCTCGTGACTATCTGTTTGTTTTCATTGACGGTTTCACAAAATATTGTCTCTTATTTTTGACCCATAAACTGGAAGCAAAAAATGCAATTCAAGCGGTTCGTGCCTCAATTTCTTTGTTTGGTCCCATGACAAGACTAGTAGTTGATCAAGGACGTTCGTTCACTTCCAAGCAGTTTCAGGATTTTTGCTCTGAGTCACAAATTGAATTACACTTTATTGCTACTGGCTCTAGTCGAGCTAATGGACAGGTAGAAAGAGTTATGGGTACATTGAAGGATATGCTAACAGTTGCTGAGATGGATCAGCACAAATCATGGCAAGATTCTATCGGGGACATTCAGTTGACTTTAAATTCTACCCCCCATGCTATCACTAAATTGACCCCTATGGAGTTGATGTTTGGGAAAGTTTCACGTCCTCGTACATTAATAGTGTGTAATACTGGTGAAAATACACATAGTGATGCTAACGTTGATGCAGACATTCCTAAGTTGAGAGAGCAAGCGTCTACCAGGATTGTTAAACATTCTGAATATAGTAAAACTTTGTTTGATAAGGGAAAGGCTAAAATACAACCTTTCTCAGTTGGTGATCTTGTATTGTTGAAACAAGAAGAGCGAAATCTATCAAAACTTGATCCAAAGTATAAAGGACCTGTTAAAGTAACAAAGATTTTACCAAATGACCGATATGAATTAAAAACAATTGATGGACGGCGTACTTACAAGTACGCTCATGACAGGCTTCGAAAAGTGCTGGATGCAAATGAGATAAACACATTAGCAGTTGGTTCTTCTGAGGCCACTGATCGTAATACCTAGTATTGGCATCCGCACCTGTGTGGTTTTGAGGTTGGTAGTGGCTGTGCTGGGCTAGAAAATAGGGTTGGAGAGTGGATTAGCTTTTCGCTTGCGATGCGTCCGCTCTCCTATCCCTTTTCTAAACACGTGTCGCTTGCGCTGTGTCTACTCTCATGGTGCTTCACTTTTCGCGTTGCGATGTGGGCATTATGGGGTAGCTCTGGTTCAGTTGCACCTGCTCCCTCCCCTAAAACTGTTCCCCTGATTGATGATTACAGCTTTGCTGTTATGGTTGATGTTGAGTTTTGCTCACGTGTTGGACGTTGTTGGCCTTGCTTGTGGCAGGTCAGGTTTTTCCTACCTTTGGCGGTGGATGGATGATTGCCAGTGTTTACTTACTTGAGTGCTTTGTTTATCTCTTTTGTGACTGGTATCTTGCAATTGAATGAATCTAGTCGCCGTTAGTGCGCATGTTCAGTTTAGTCTGAAGGTCTTTACTAGCCTTCCTCCCTGCTACTGTTGTTGAAAGACTTTACTTATTATGTCTTAACTATGTTATTTTCATACATTTTGATTGTTTATTGTCACTTGTGCCTTGACATGTCTCCTGGCCTTTTCTGGGGCTTTGCCCCATCGTTTAGTTTCTGCTGAAAGAACTAATGGTGGGTACTCCTCTTTGTTCTAGAGACGCTCACCCCCTGATCGCAGAGACGCGATCATTGTCAGAAAGGCCGTGTGAGAGAAATTCTACGATGGGCCTACCACTGTTGGTCTTCATGCAAGTTAAAATATTGAGGGAATGACATTTTGTTCACCCTGCAAGTTAAAATATTGTATGGGAATGACTGTTGTTTTGACTCTTGTTATAATTCAAAGTTATTTCTCATTATTCATTTTTCTGACTCGGGTTTGATAGTTATGGTGGTTTCAACTACGCAGGACAGTCGAAAATGTATGATTCTGATATTACGATATTTGCTGTTGTGTTGTCAGGGAGTTCCGCGAAATTATAAAATTGCCATCAATCTTGTTATAATTCAAAGTTATTTCTCATTATTCATTTTAAATACAAATTTGGACGTCTGTTAATTCGTTTTTGACGATGAAATTGTTTGATATTTAAGTTTCAAATATGACCCGTTGACTTTGTTCGCATCTCTTGTTTAAATAATGGATGGACTGCAAGATTCTTTTCTACCAATATGAAACCAGGAAAGAAGATTCGGTCGATATTATATTCTAATTATTCACTATTCACAGATTCCATACCTTAAATCATGTTTAATATGTTTCTGAAACAAAGCAGGCACCTACGTTTCTCATTTACAAATACCATTAGTTAAGCTCGAAGAATCATGATCCGAGATACCATCCCTCAATACTTTGCTCGGCTGTAATTCCCTGTCTTTAATTTTCCCCTCATCCACGTCGACGTGAGCAAACTACCGAATCAGCGCTTTGCAGTATTTCAAGGCAAAAGCCTTTATTGCTTAGGCCAGCATCAAAAACACTCGGTGTTTCTCTCGAAAATCGAGATTTACTGCCCCATCGACTGTTGTTGTGAACCATCGTTTTCCCATTTCCCCCCGCTGGGGTCATAACGGATGGAGCTCCGAGGATCGTCTTTTGAACGTTGGAAGATTTTACGGTCCGTTTTATACCTCCAAAATCACCGTCCTCTTCCTTTCAAAGCTTCGACGAAGGTTCCTTTTTATGGGTTTTCTCATAGACCCCAGGGCAGGTGTTCGGCAGATTCGTTTTCGTTAGTGGTTTACTGCTTAATTATTACTGCCGTTGCTGATGCATATTATTTTTATTTCATTCCTTCGGCTTACACGAGAAAGGCACCAAGTCCAAACCTCAGCTTTTGAGTTATTAGAATTTAAAATGTTGCCTCTCTTAGAATCGTGCTAGCTTCAAATCAGCATTTCATGAAATTCTGAGTAATTTTCTATCAATTGATGAACATGTTTACCTGCAGCAGCGAACATTATGGTGCCAACATGGTACAGTTCCAACAAGAGGAACAGTAATAAGTGCCTTTCGCCAGACTAAAAAGTCTTGGTGCGCTTCTCCTTTCTATTTTCCCAAAAGCCAAAGTAAATAATGCTTTTTTTATTAAACATGAAATCTTGGAATATTCCTCCACTACTTGTCCGAACACAAAGATTTTTCACAAAGATTACCTTATTCTTGCGCTAGTTATTAATTACAGTTGGATGTATACCTCTTTGCATAACCCATGCTGCCAGACTCTTTCTTTCTAATGATAAGAGGCAGTTTGTAAGAAGTGGAAAATAGGACAACTGAAGACATGATGTTGATAGTCCGTGAGAAGTTACTTGTTACTTACGATGCAGGAAATATGATGAATACAAGGTACCAACTATTCAACTGAAAGCATTGAGGAGACAAAACGTTAATTTACGGGACAGCGCTACTACCGCGACCTCCGCGGGGAGCGCTGGATTTTCGCATCTTATCTGTATCTTGGTAGCCATCACCTAGCTACCACCATCATCTTATCTTTTCCCTGCAGTTTTCCTAATCTCATTTTTCCGAGCCGACCTCATTGATGTATAAAAATTATTATTCAAAGAATAATAAACACAAAAAGGGACGCTATTTAACCCTATTTTTAACGCTATTTAACCCTATATTTAACGCTATTTAGACCATCTAAGTAGTCTACTTATACTACCAGTGGAAGATCTAAAGGCGCGTCCACACCCTCTGTGCCGCCGGCATTCTGCGGCATAGTGTAGACGCGGCTTAAGGTTTTACCCGGCACTCTGGCTAGTTTTCTAATTTCGCGCTTCAACTACCAGCGCTCCCGGTCAACTACCAGCGGAGGTCGGGGTAGTAGCGCTGTCCCGGAAATTAACGTCTAATAATGAGGAGAAACAAATTTCGGAAGGCTACGCAGACTTATGAGAACATCTTCAGGGTTATGGAAATTGGGTCAAATAGCTAGAGACACCTTAATTGGTTTTGCAGCAACTCGTAAGATCAATTTGAGTTAAGCGAGGCTTCCGGGGACTTCTCGAATATTTTTCCGGAATTCAAAATAAAAACAAAGAAGAAAGTTCATAACTCCGTTGCTGTCAATTCGGTCGGAGAGCCGCTCGATGAGGCGTCTTCTCAAAGCGGCGTTTCTGGGTAAAGGGCAAGGAAAGAGCTCCGCGCCATCTCAGGAAGGAATGATGTGCTGGAACTAATGGGCCAGTCTAAACCATTCGAGTCACGATCTCGAGAAGCGAGAGAGGGCGAGAGGGGAAAAACCGGCTTTGCTACGACCAGAAAGGATATCCACGTCTGTTCACCTTACGTAAGACGCTATGGATGGTGCACTCCTTCCAAGCCCAACCTTCGGGATAACCGCAGGCTCGTTCGTGCCTGCCTCCATTACCGCGTTGTAGTCACTTTATTTCGTGAGAGGTATCTTCATCTCTTTTTTTCTGTTCTCTCCCTGTGTGGATAGTATAAGCACGTTCTAAAGTCGTGAATGAATTAGCCGCAGTTAGTTCATCCCGTCACGTAGAAACATTACTAGAAAACTATAATCTCAGGTGCCTACCAACAGTTTTCTTTTTTATTAATTAATATAGTATTCATTATTCAAGGCTTAGCATCCGTAGCGGTGGTTTCAACTCCGGAGGTAGCGTTAACATCTCATTCGAGTTCATTTCAACGATAAATCCGCGAAAAACAGTAGGAAAAAGCGGACCTTTCATTCGAAACTGTTTTAAAGAGTAGTTTAAAGTGAAGCTCAAATGCCTAAAACCCTGAACAGAAACGCCGTTTAAACTTCAGCCTACAATTCAAATTAAGCCTCGATCCAAAGGAACGCTTCAAGAAGAGACAGAGATGGGCCATCATATGATGCCATCGGGCCGCCATGAACTCTGGCTTCCCAACATGGAACGTCACCGGGGTTCAATGGGTAACAGTAGAATAGAGTTTATGCTTGGTGTACAAGTTCTCCTGCAACGCTCATTGTTTTGACATCAGAGGATGGATTAAACTTAGTTCTTCAGGTTTTTAGTACAGTATTGTGTTTCAACCACTCAAGAGATTGTTTTACGTCGCAAAACTTGCAGTTTAAATCAGAAGAAATTTCTGGTGATAACAATCCAGTAGGATACTGCATGGAACATGTTCTGGCTATGACTTAACTGACCAAAAACGTTATAAAAAGACTAAAGAAATTGTGACCCAACCAAATTCAAAGGATTTATTCATCTGAAATTAATTAGAAATTGAATTTAAGATGAAAAGGCACAAATGGACAACCTTTTTTTTCATACAGCTCGCACAATTACACTTTTTTACAATGCTATTAGTTCAGCAACGCATTCATTTTTCATGCCGTTGCCCAATCACATCGCAATTTCGGTATCGCCACTTTGGAGTACCTACCTTAATTTGAGGGATCCGAAATTATGAAATGATTAGAGGGTGAGAATTTATTCGTTTTATACAGTTTTTTGAGCGATTCATTGAACTACCGAAAGATAACTGGTAGACGAGTTCAGTTTTTAAATATGTTGTTGTCTGGAGCATTAAAATTTCTATTCGTAGTAACAGCGTATGTGATATTAAGTGTTCCCATACTAGAGAGCGGCCTGTATTGGCTGTCGCGAATTATTAATTTATATGTTCTTTTGAAATATTTTTTTCGTTTCCTTTCATGTAAATCAAATAGAGTTACCTCCGATTCAAGGCATTTGCCACTTTACTTTAATTTGGTACTAATAAACATCTTTCCTCAATCTCTCTCTCTCTCTCCGTTAACAAGTACCACGAAATACCTTGCAGTTCAGCACCAGAGTTGGAGGTCATCATCCAAGATCAAAGGGCGTTATCCAGTGAGTTATCCGGAAGCTGGAAAGCCTCTGGGTTCGTATGCTGGAGCTGTCTTCGCCCGTAGCTTGCGGCATATTTTTTAAACTGCATAAGTGACGGTCCCAATGAAGTTCATAATTTCTAGTTTGGATAGTTTCAATGTTCCTTTTTGCTGTGCACCCCCGCCATTGAATTTCTTCACCACTGTCTTCTACAGTTGCACTTATTTTGTGTGTTGAGTTAAGAGATCGGGTCATAAGACAATCAATTTTTCTGAATTTTATAGTGAGTTCTTCCTTTTTCTTCTTTACATGCTCCTTCCACCGAAGCTTGAGATTTTATGTCAGAACTCTTCTTTTTTTTTAAATATATTTTTATTTGGCATTAATGATTAACAATTTTTATAACAAATTATTGTATCAAAATTGCATTTATGTAAGACTTGAACCAAAAATTAATTAAATTAAACTGAAATATTACACTGATATAAATAATTGTATATATACTGATATTTTTGGAGCGAAGTAAAGTTAAATAATTAAATGGTTGACAAATTAAATTATTAACAACAATATTATCAGAGTTTTAGAGGCCTGCGCGTGGAATATAGACCCATAACCAATTGTAGAACGAATTGTTGCACGGTAGAACATCAATGCGATCTCAGGATCAGCTCCCCATTTGGATTGGTAATACTTAAAGAACGTTAATATATTTTTCACATTTCGAGATCAACTGCTCTGTATGTTTCTTCCATGTCAGAGTTTTATCCATCCATAGACGTATATCAGAACTCGAATACGGAACATTCGTTCCGTGTATATGTTTCATATTACTGCAATTCTTTCATTGGTGATACATACAAGAATGGATTGGGTTTTATTGAGCTTTAGTTGCCAGTAGAAACGTGGTAGAAAATCAAAATCATGAAACGCATAGATTGTGGAAAACATGTATATAAGTTACGTAAGCCTCCACATTTTTTTCCTCCGTATTATGCGCTGTTGTTATAGAATGTGCTTTGACAGCAGAGCTCTATAAAAGCGTCTCCCTTCTACCCTTACGCTCAGTTTTATCTCATAGCTTAACCCCGCTCATCTCATCTCTGTGTTCTTTCAAAATGAGGAGTTTTTCAAACACTCAATCAACGGCTTCTATTCCATTTTTTATATGTACAATTAACTATAGTAAAACTTGGTTAAGATGCTTTTCAAGGGACCGTCACAAAACACCGTCTTAAGCGGAAATGCGCCTTACCCGAGAGAGTATAAACAATCTAATAATGATCGAAAAACCGTAATAGTAAATAAAATGCAAAATACTACTGTAATCAAACTACTGCTACACAGCTTATTTCTATAAAAGCAGTACTTTGCTTATTCACTGATTAGAGAGGAACCTTTCAAGGGTATTTTGTTTGAGATTGTTGTTAACGTTCGTGGAGAGGAAGTAGTAGATTCTGTTAATGTAACATAGCACGATGTAACATTGGGAGGTGATGGAATGGTAAAGTTGCCCCTTCCAAGAGCCAAATGCGGTACAAAGCCCGCCACGCTCAGATGTCGCTGGAAGGCGTCTGGTATATCTCCCAAGGCGACGGATTCAAGAATTGGGGTAGGGCCAAATAACCATACCCATCACAGCGTCCTAAGCATTTTCCAGAGTGGAAATAACTTTACTGAGCTCGCCCACTTTTTGCCAGCCGGCAGAAACTGTAGCTGTTGGAGAATGATCGTCCTCTTCTTCAGAATCTTTTTCTTCTCTCTCACTAAGCCAAATTTGGGTGGTGACGTCGGCGATCATATCATCAATACTTGCTAGTAACAAGGCTGTCACCCGAAAATTTTTGGAGAATTTCCTCAGTTTCTGTTCAACACAATGAACGACTAAGATCGTTTTTTAAAGTTTATTTACATAATTTTACATGTTACATTCTTCAATTGAATAATAACCGATGATCGAGCTAGATAGTGTAACACTGTGGCCCAGCCCAGAGTTGGCTCTTACTTCTGATTTTTATAAAGTAACACTATAACACTATATTTGCACCACTTTAATTACTAAAATGTATGTTCCAGTTCCATAAAATGATGTACTTGGTAGATACGTCATTTATATTGCTGTTGATGTTATAAAATCATTAATTTTCGTTTATAAAGTACTCTCAAGGGTTATCTCTTATTAGTTTACATGTTCTTTTTTTGAATAGCTGTTCACCATTTTTCTTCATTAGATTTCCAATTTTCTCAAAATCTCATTTTACTATTTGCTTGCCTTTACAAAATTTGTAATACATTTAATGTATTTTTGTTACTCCCGGCAACTTCTGTATAATTTTGATTGCCGCTGCCTAACATCAGCAAAATATATACTTTTGTGTTTACGAATTAGTTTCAGCATATTCAATGTGTACAATTGATGAATAGTTAACAAATTCAAATTATAAAAATAATGTATCGGTGGGATGGCACCTTGGCTTACTGAACAATGTTCTTAAAGTCCTTTTTTGAATTTACACTTTATCAATTAGGTACTTGAAAGTGCTTTCCCATATTACAATGGCTTACTGTAAAATCGACTCAAACAGGGGCTGACAAATATTGATCTTTAATTCTTCTGATAGAAATTTGATTCTTTACAGGGTATAGGCACATTTTCTTAGCTTTTGATACAAACTTTGAATGTGGTGGGTCCATTTCATTTGAGAATCAAACTCACCCCTAAATGAACAAAGTTATTCACTTTTTGATTTTCGAATATTCGCACGTTAAGTCATTGCAGCTGTGCAATGCCAAACCGTCACTTGATGTTGATTGTGGTTCGGTTTTTCTTGCTATTTCCATGAAAACCGATTTCGTAGCATTGATGGCAAGCTTGTTGGTGTGCATCCACAGTCCAATTGCCCTAAAATCCTTCTCAGCATTTGATGGACTTCGTGCTATGTTTGCCAAGAGTTTACAAAGGCAACATCATCAGAAAACATGTAGATTTTACAGGTATTCCTGCAATATTTTTTTAAAGCAGGTTCATTCACGTATAGCGAAAAAATAAGTTGATTAATTATACGCAGGTTTATTGTGTCATGTAAAAAAATACCCAACACGAATTCGCCATTAATTTATCAATCTTTGAACTTTGTTTCAACGTCTATCTGCAGAGAAAACAATTCTTATTGTCCAATAAAACAGAGCGTCTGACGGAGTACAGTACGGATGTTACTGTATTTGTATAGGGAAATTGAAGGGAGCAAGGGAAAAGAGCGTATTCTGTGGGAAAGTGTCTTGAACTCCCGTTCAAGCGTCTTAACGAAGTTTTGCTGTATTTTCTAAAGGGCTCGTCGGCAAGTTTTAAATATGAAGTAGCGCCTTCAAAAAGAAGTAGCACGCAGCGCCTTCAAAACGTTAATGGACGAAAGGAACTCCAACTATCTTACTGGTAATGCTCGGGCTACACACGGAGTCGTTAATAGGATTTATAGCCGGGCAGATGGATAATCGATGGGCCCGGATTGAAGAGAGGGGGTCCCGAACTATATAATGCTTTTCGAAGAACAATGACTATTGTTCGCGTCCTTGATCGAAGTTCCTGGGCCGTTTTGTGAGGCCATCATGGAGGAGCCGACTCGCCCGGATGTGCGAAAACAACGCTGGTTGAGGTTAAACCCCCCCCCCCCCCCCCCCAACGACCATTCCCTTCTGGGTTGACACTGATGTATTGCTCAGGGATGATATGGCAAACGGGCGAAGATATCGCCGACAGGTGGGCTTAGATCCAACAGTCAGAGCTAGAATGTCAACTGGTTCTGCTTACGTACATAGCTTTCTCAAATAAGTTAGACCGCGTACTCAAAAGAAGTACATAAAACTTCCAACACGTATACTGTAACGTGATACACAAAACTTCACAACTATTGGCGCGAAAAATAAAAATACCCTAATATTGATTAAATTGTATATCGTAACAAATAAACTAGCTATATAAATATGCAATGAAACACATATTTAGCTTGCAGCATGGACAAATAAAATATTATGAATATACGTGAAATTCATGAAATGAGTGAAGACATCACGTTATGAAATATGAACAAACCAACTTTAAACTAGATACTACGGACCGGTTTCGAATTGACGTAATAAATCAAGCAAATAACGAAATATTTGTAAATTGGCGAGAAAAAAAATTAATTTTGTGCTATGAATGACTGGATTTATCTATGATTTTACCTATTCAGTCACATCGAAAATGAAGGTAACGCAAAAACCGGAGCTTCTCAAATTGTGGGAGATGAGCAAAAATTAATTACAGCTTATTTAGCTGAGATTAAATTTAGGTATTAGCTAATGAAGGAAAGCTAATTTTTAAGCTAAATAAGGTATATTTTCTTCCGTCTTATTGCTATTTCCACTTCCTTTACAGGCTCGTAAATCTTCTTCCACTTGTCTGTTGAGTAGTGACTGAACAATGTCCTCAGATGAGCTTATTTCTCCCGATTTTAACGATTGGGAAAGGTTTTTTTTGTGGACGGACATTGTTCTTTTAATGAATAAAACTCGCGACATATGTTCAGAAGGGTCATTGATTACATCGATCTTTTTCTTGTGGGGATAACAGTTTGAGCTTTTTTGAGCATAGACTGTACCAGTGGGAACACCAGTAACTTGGGCTTTGAGATTCCGCACCATGTAGGTTTGGTGATCTCCATTCATTTAATTTTCTTTCTCCTTGTCAATGAAGTGCCAAGCAACATTACCCACGATTTGGCCTGCTTGACTCCTCAAAGGTTTTCCACGAAGAAGCGAGCCATTTCTGCGAGTATTTCTCCCAGAAATACAGTCTTCTGAGCCATTGACGGCTGCCTTTATAAACGGAAGGAGATAAGACCTCACGGAAAGGTAGAAACCCTGAGCTGGACTGCTCACAATCCAAGTTTTACAACAACTTTCTCCCCCGGCAAGTGTTTCCAGTTCATAAATTTCATGGGCTCCACTCCGCCACCCTCCCGCGCCTTTTTTTTCTTCTGAGGCTCGAAACTAAACAGACCAGCATTTTATGCCTTCCCCTACCGGTTAGGAGGGGAGAGAAGATTGGGTAATGGCCTTATGATACGGGGCCCTACAATCAGGTTTCCAGTCTCGGGGGCAGGGAATGTTAAGTTACGAACTAGGATCTGGAATAACCGGTATTTTTCTTTTCATTCCCCCTGCCATTCGGAGGTATGACCTGGAGCAAGTTGGCGAAGGAAGAAGGGCAGGCAGGCGAGACTGGGGGGTTATGATCTTATCAAACCGGTTACCTCCTTCCTTAAGACGTTCCATTTTTTTTTTTTTTTTTTTTTTTTTTTTTTTTTTTTTTTTACGCTCCTTTTTTGTTTTTGTTTGTTTTTTGATAGGAGAATAAGAGCGCCCTTTAAATATTCAGAAGGACTAATCTAAGATTAGGGGCTAGAGCAAAGAAAGAGGGAGTAAGGATCTCTCGGATGGAGGTTTGAGTCGCAGGCGTTGGAATGAGGTCAATAACTGGATGCGTCCTTCGTTCGTTGAATGAATCTGGGCACATTTCCAGAGCATTATTCGTTAGTTGCAACAGTTTTCTCTGAAATAATTGAGTTTTTGATATTAGCGGATGACGGTGGCTTTGACCGTCTTCCTACGGCTAGCAGCACGATGCTTAAGGTCGAATGGACAAATTAGTCCTCTAGCATGCCTTTTGAAGTGGCTAACGCTTTATTGGGATTTTCCAAGGGATACGTTCGTATTGAAAACTGTAATCCCCACTATTAGTTTTTAACAATTACAATTGGGGGTCCCCTACAGCCGTAGGAGGCTGTCACGGGTTTGGGATCATGAGCGGCGAAGCGGGGCTGGGAAGGTCACGGGTTTGGGATCGCCAACGCCACGGGTTAGGGATCACGGAAAAAGAGCGGGATTCTATCACGGAAAGAGAGCGGGATTCTGACGGAACTTGAACTTTGCCTGTGTTTGATAAGGAGTTGGAAGGTCCGCTGCGATTTCGATAGTCTCAGCTTTATGAACTCGGTTGTTAGCTGCCCATCAAGCTATTGCTAACACTTTTCCGGGTTGTACGCTATATGGGTGTACCTTCCATCTGTCACAAGCGTGGTTCCGCCGCATTATAAAAAAAAAGATCCTGCTCAAGCACTATAAACGAAAAACTGAGGTGGGGCTTTGGCTTAGAAATTTTTTCGCGTTAAGCTTCCTTCCGTCAAGTTTGGTTTACAATGCCTTCACAACCTTGATGTATAATGCTCCTACCGAGGGTATGGAATTCAGTTACTATATCCATACTACCTACGTAGAAGACAGCAGCTTATTCCCCCCAGCCCTTTGGGCTTAAGCTCCTCGTGAAAGCAGACTGCCTACATCTCAATAAACGAACGTTTGTCATGCATGATCCCAAACCCGTTGCTACTCAACAATTCAATGATCCTAAAACCGATGGGCTTTGATCCCAAACCCGTGACGAATTCGGCCCCACAATCCCAAACCCGGACCGTCCTCTCCTACAAGACCCAAATAAGTGTAAATTTAAAAAAAGTAATGGCGCCATTTTGTACAGTAACACATGTGACAGTTGTAACATGCCGAGGCGACGGAATGGTATAGTTAACACATGTGACAAGAGAACCGGCCTCGCCCCCCGACCCCGCCAGTGAAGGAAAGAGGGCCCCAGCGGAGGGAAGCGTCTCCCAGGGTAAGCGAAGTGCTCCCCTCCTCCAGGATTTGGGATATACGATTTTTTGACTCTGCATATTGTTATTATACTCCCTCATTGTGTTATTCACCTATTTCTTTTTAACCTGCGTAGCAGGGCCATTCAACTAGTATATCGATAACTGTAAATATCATCACTTCAGCAGATGCTGTAAGATGCCTTGGAAAGAAACAATCCATAATAAGCTGAAAAAAAAAATATATACTTCTTTCCAAGGCATCTTACAGCATCTACTGAAGTCATGATATACACAACAAATAAATGTAATTATCATTGTGGAGTCCAATTCAAAACCTTTTGTACTCCTGTTTTGGGATGATTTGGGGCTGGGACACAACACGAACGAATGAATGCAATTAGGTCTAATGCACTGGAAACATAGTGTGAAATGTAAACATAACTTCAAAAGGATAAGTGAAAGTAGTGTGTGAGGTATAATGTAGTTATTAGGGCCCCTACACACTATACTCTTGCCCACGTAGGAGCGACCCTGCGGTTTTCTGAAGACCCTATAGCGATTCTTACTAGGGCGACTACGAGCTAGTAAAACACACAGAATTCAATAGAAGTGTACACATGAGCGACTAAAAAGTCTCAACATATCCTATTTTTTGGGCGACACGACTGTCACGAAATCGCGCGGCTGAAAATCACAAGTGCGTGGACGGCCTAAGACATCCATTGTCGCACTACCGAAGTCGCCAGTATACGTGGTTCTGATATGCTGAGACTAAATTTTGTTTACCACGATCGGCCGCAACTTTTGTCGCGCGATTAAAAATTGCTAGTGTGTAGGGGCTCTTAAGAGTGAAGTTTCATTTATAATAGTTTTTAATTTTAGAAACATTTGCAATACAATCGAAAGGACAATCTTAAGGACGTGATTGTAGATACAACAAACACAAACGCAATCTGATCTACTGCAAACAAACAAAGTGTTGAAGGTAAACATAACTTCAAAAGCTATAAAACCCTGTGAAAGTAGCTTGATCGGTACTTATGTAGCTATTCAGCGTTGCATCAGTATTGAGCGCTCAGCGTTAGTAAAAGTTTTGAACTCTAGAAAGTTTCCCGATACAAATTGAAAGGTATTGGATTGATTCGGATCTTCGTTGTAGCCACAATCATTACAGAAAAACGCATACACACTGTAGACTGGTGCACATAGAAAGAAAATGAGCGATACGTTCGCGAAACAGCTAGGCAACGGCCTGTGACAGTGACAGGCTTATGAACTCATATTGAACTTGGTTCGAACCGAGAAGCATCTCGCAGTTCCGGTCGTGTAACACATAGGTACGCAAACGCACCCCTATCATTTTTTTCCCCGAGCTCCCCTGTCCCTAGATTGTAACAAAGTGCGCGTGGTCGCTCCTCATAGAAGAATGATAAAAGGGGAAAAAAAGAAGAGAGACCCGTTTTCAAAGCTAACAAACGACCGGACATCGTGTGGGGAGAAGGTAGGCGCATTGTACTAGTCGCAGGACAGCCCCTGCGCTCCGACCGGTTCACGGTTGGGAGCTCCGGCCAAGGGAAGTGCCACTTTTTGTCTGGTGCCCCTTTGACCCTGGGCCTTGTGGGGGCCACAATGTTGACCTTTTTTCTTTGAACCCCAACGGGATTTTTTTCTTTTTAATCCGAAGACTTTTTGTGCGGTGGATCGATCCAATGTGCGCACACGTTAGCATAAAGGATGTATGGAGCACATGGTACGTTCCATTTCAGCAAATGTTAAGCAATAATGATTGTCAACCATTTTTTGTGGCAGAAATGTCAGGCGAAAACCAGGAAAGTGCCAATTGCCTAAATAAGGGGTTCTCAACCTATTTAACACTATGACCTCCTTTTTAGCTTGAGAATTTTGGCGACCCCCTTGTAGTTACATCGTTAATTTGACTTTCGAACATAGGAAGACAGCAATAATTGTTATAATATTTATTTTACAATAATGAAAATTACATCACTATTCAAAATATTTTTAACAAAACGTTGGCGAGCACTAGTTTATTAATAACTGATGAATGTTCCAGTTATAATAGTTCCATGACTGTAATTTGAATCCTTCAACGGTGCGATGGGCACCATCATTTTTAGCAGCGCTGTTGAGTGATTTATAGCTCTACTTGTTTCTTTTTGTTAATCATAGCTGTGTTTTAAATTGTATTAAAATGCTTACAATTGGACTCAACTTTTAACTCAGGTTTTAATAATAAATACATGGTCGCTATACTTTACAGGTAGCAACCTGTGGCCTGAATGTTTTTTATTTTATTGTCTTCTTCCCTCGCGACCCACCGGTTGAGAACTCCTGGCCTATGGGGTACACCTGGTATATGGTAGGAAAGTACCAGTTCTGTCTTTTAAAAGTTATGGGAAAGCGCCAGGTGAAGTTCAAGGAAAGCGATAAATATCACTGTTATGTACCCACTAGTTTAATAAATTCAATTTTTAGAAGAATATTCTTCGCTATCAATGAGTCTGAGTCATCTTTATCTCATCGCACAGTATGGCAAAGGCACTGGGGAGGGGACTGGGGCTTTCCTGTTTCACCCAATAGCAGCTATTATTCAACAATTTCAGTCATACCGAAATGACATATTTCTTTTGTGGTAAGGAGATGTCCCGTTTATCAATAAAACAAAGCTGATCGAGCAGAAAAATGGTTCTCAAAATTGCAAAATTGCATTTGCACAAATGTATTGTGTGGTCCTCAGCATTTTATCTCTGAATTATAATGTAGCCATGTTCGTACAAATGCCATCAATATGCAGATTCATTTTCACATCCGTAAATTGTGAATCACGGCATTCTTTCACGTACATTATACCATTCTCATCGGGTTGAATTATGATTCCTGAAAATGGCAAATGCAGGCCTACATCATATGGTTCTGAAACATTCAGAAAATCTTAATTGGAGCAGCAAACTTTGGAAGCAAAAGTACATATATGAGCTTGTAGGAAGGCCCTCAATGCAATGCAGATGTATCTCCCATTATGGGTGATTCTCCCATCATGTACGAAAGTCGCGTTTCAGAACCCACCAGCTGAAATGGAAGTTTTTCATCAACTTTTTTTCGTGAAACCCTTCTACGTATGCTACTGATTATTCCTACGAAAAAACCATTCATAGAAGTTCGTGGAATAAGAAGTATCTTTGAAATCAATATAATGAGGGGCACAATTCTAGCACAACAATTTAGTCCAATTTGAAAAGAAAAATTGTGCACTCTGTTAAGCTCAAAGGGAGAAAAAATTTAAAACTTAAACAAATTGGTTCATAGACTTAAATTCATGTTAGTCCCTCATTTGCTTAGTTAGTCCCTCACTATTTATGAAATGAGGGATTTACATATGGGGGAATAACATTCTGCGTCTTTCAGAGAGGTGCACCACTCCACACGCTTCTCTCGGGAAAAAGAATAATAATGAGAAACTGTACCCCCTTTGAAAACACACCAATTATATCGCAAATGAATAATATGATTTCTTTTATCTTCGTCAACATTCACGCTGGTGAGGGATTAACTCGTTTGAATGAACAGAAACGACTATCGCACAAACAAAGAGACAAATAACCTAAACATTGAAGAGGTTGCCCTGGAAAAGGTTACATAGAGTTTGGTGGCAACCTGAGCAACGTAGCCAACCGTGAAAACTTGTTACTTCTGCTATTCAAAAAGTTTTGGCGCCCTTTTCAAAAAGGAGTGAGGGACTAACTTGAAAACCTAAGGACACAGGAGTTCAATGCTACTGTTTGTTCGGTAGACAACTAGAGAGGCTGCTAACCGTCAAAAGCGTTCCTTGAAGACCTAGGAAAATCAATGTTTAAGAAAATACCACAAATCACTATTATACGAGTATTACTCACCACTCAAAGTGAGAAATTCTTGTAGTAGAACAAGTGAGGGACTAACTTTTTGGCAGTTTGAATTTAATTTTCATGGCGAAAATGGGGAATATTTTCCTGGAAAATGACTTTAATTCAACGAAAGGTCATATATTTTCAAATGAGAAAAAATGCATTCTCAAAATAACAAACTAATCCCAAAATCGCCAGGGGACTTAATTTCGTCGATAATGAGAGAATGTGTACATTCTTACCTTCGGTTAATTGAAAATCTTTTTTTCACCTTCGCTTAATATAGCGAACAAAGTTTGGTACTGTTCTAGTCCGTCCCCGCACGCAACCCCATTGCAACCTCTCACACATGTCAAAAAATATATCGATAGTTTTGTAAATGAACCAATGAGAAGATCAGGATAGATACTCAGAAATAAGTATGCAAACGATATGTTCATTATTCATTCTGATCCATTTGTCCAACTGATCTATACTTTACTAGAAGGATTGATTTAGGATATTTTATGTTTTTGAGATGTTTTTGAGATTATATCGATTGGAGACATAGATATTTTTCGATATGTGTGGGAGGTTGCAATGGGGTTGCTTGCGGGGATAGACTAGAACTGTAACCAAAGTTTTATAGCAGGTAAGTAATCCAGGTATACTTAAATATAACAATGACCGACAGGACCTAGCAGATTGAGTAGGAAACATGACTCCTGAAATCTGCAGTTTTAGGCTGACATTAGATGGTCCTAAGGAATTCATCACGATAGGTATTGAACCTGCGCACTTGGTAGCAGAAGTACAATGCATCAGTATTCAGGTACATTTCTAAGAACAACCGGCATTCATTTATGCCAATCATAACATTTTAGAGATATGATCACATATCCTGAAATAAAGAATCAAATTTCGTATTGTGGGACTCTAGCAATCTAGATATCAATTCAGGAATGCAGATGATTTCCATTTTTAGATGGAGGAATCCATAAAGTGGTCCTGAACATTTCATGACACTCAGTGTAGAAACTGCTAAATTTGGTACCAAGAACAGAAATAATGATTGTATGAATGTGATCATCCTATAGATGGAGCTAGCCGCAACTTACGGTAGTTGATAATAATGGCCATAAAGTCCATAACCATAATCAGTAACAGATGAGCTCGACCTCCCTAGTTATGTTGGGCCTAAAGCAAAACTTTCCCTTAGCTTTTTTGGATTTGGGGAAAGTAAAAACTAAACCTCGACATAGTTATCTCCTAAAAATTAACGTTTGTCATGAGTTTCATTTTGCTACCCGACTTTGATCTGCTTTCACTTCGCTCATATCGATTGACGAGATCCAACTTGGGACATTCAAATTCAGACTCCTGTCGTCACGGAATCGTAAAATAGATTTATTGCTCGTAAAATAAGTTAACCGACAAATCGGAATAGAATATTTTTTCCAAAACCATTTTTCGGGGTAAATTGATATTCGGGTACTTTCACCCTGGCCCGTTATACACGTCATCATTCAAAAGATATTCACAACCACAATCACAAATATTCAAATGTTTCGAGAGAAATGGCGTAGTTTTCCTCTCCTAAGGGTAGAACTACCGATTTTATGGATCAATGAAAGGATTTTTTAGTTGATGTTTGACTCGATGCAGTTTAATTTGTTTAAACCCAAAGAACGGTAAAAACACGAAGTGGCTCGATCGTGGAATAATTTACATTGGAGAGGACGTCGAACAGTGAAGGAAAACACTCAAAAAGCAGCAAATAATCGTTTTTATTGAAATATTGTGTACGACAATGTTTTTCGAGGCGTACAATCCAAATTACATTACGTTTATTTTTCTTATTGGAATAAAAATTTGTTGAGACTGAAATTCAGCGTTTTAATGGGCACCATTTTTTTCCATTATATGTATAATTGTATGTACCTTCACCTATTATCAAAGAGTATAATTCTTATCGAAAATTTTACACTGGTTTCAAGAAACACCACTCTCACTGACTAGCAGAACTAGAATTTGGTTCTTCATCAGCAAATTTCGATCTATCGTCAAAATCGGGGTCAGCACTCGTCAGGATATCGTCATCAGCGAGCCCAATCGCCCGCGAATCAAAGGTCTAAATTTACAATTTAGAGGTCAAAAAATGCGGAAAATTGCATATTGACGTAATTTTCAAGTATTTTACTGCATCGAGGGGCTGGTTCAAAATCTCTACCCAGACTTATAAGCGAAAAATCTCGATTAGCTGAAAAAACGGACAAATTCAGTGGACGAAGCCCAAGTTATTAAAGGCAATAGCTTCGTTTTCTATGACAATTCCCTAAAACGAATAATTTATACCCGCTTACAAGAATGATGAATGTTTCAGACTTACGTGTAGTACGGTGTTGACACTTCTGCTTACCTGAGGAAAGAGAGCGACAATCAGTACTTTCAGTAAATTTTCAACGTAATTCGAGACTTTTGTCAGTAACCATGTCATTGAATGACTTTAATATACATTATCTCATTATAAATGGGAATTACTGTTCATTAATTCGAAAATTTGCGGTGAAAGTGTTATGTAAATTTTTTTTTCTTTTTCCAAAGTCAAAATTTTTACTTACATATAGTGTGTATGGATGTCCGTGTTATCAGATGTTGATGAAATTATCGGAGAATGTGAGGGTTAGGCCACAGATGATTCACTATGAGTTTTATTGCTCACAAATCATAAATTTCCGAATCAAAACTTTTTCAAATTGTAACAGTCAAATTGCCCTCAAATTTACGGTGCAACATTTGTACGCGATAATATTATTAATAGCTACCGAACATGCTCTAACGTAAATTCGACGTAACAAGAATAATTCGTACAGTTTTTATCCGATTTTGTTTAAATTCTCATGGAAAGTGCGCGGTAGAATGTGGATGAGTCTCCAACCCAGAAAATGGAGTAAACACTGTAGTCAAAAATGGAGTTTATTATATTTTCTGTGGTCCCCAATGAGTTTCATTAATCACAAATCAATATATCATCCCAAGAACGATCTAATCATTTCATATCAATTTTAACACAATCCTATCATCATTCTACCCAATATAGAATCAGCCCGATCGACCTGCCATACATGACGGCTTCAATTTTGAAGGGGTTGATATAAGCCGGAAGATGTCAAGCGAGTCGTTTAAGAAGAACCTATATTCAACATCTGACAAGATTATCCATAAACATCCAGAACATTTCATTTCAAATTAATTATCCATTACTTCCAACTTGGCAGACTTTTTAAATAGTTTTCATGATACTACCGCAGTATGTAACGAAAGAATCAATTAGTACTTGGCTAGTGTGGTTATCCAGTTCCTCTTGATGTCATTGACCTTGAAATGTAAATACAACCTTTCCTAATAGCTATGCAGCTTGACTTATGAGCGAGTTGTCATAATTATTCGTATCAAATTTACGTTGAATTCCTGAGAAATTTAATCACTTTTGGAGTTCAAAAATGGTATTTTCCATATTTTACGAGGAAAAATTGTTTCTTGAATCATTTTTAGCTTCACAAACAAATTTTTGGAAGAAGTATTTCATTTTTTACGTATATTTCAACAGATTTTAATGAAATTGAAGTAGAAGAACATTCTCTTAACATACTCTTAACGGATATTTTTTAATTTCCTGGTTCATAATTTATATAATTTGAAATCCAAGGTTTTTTACTTCTTTTTTTGCCTTTCTTAGATATTTTTTTGATATTTTAACCGACATAATGTCCCCAAAAAGTCCATCGAACTATATCTTCGGAGTTCTGACTTTGTTTCGCGGAAGAAGGCATTTTCCATTTTAATCTCAACGTAAGTTATTGTCTGTTGTGAAACATTAGTATTGCAACGATATATTGGAAAATGAAAATTGCATGAAAATTTGGTAAAAATGACCTACTCACATCTTTGGTAGATTTCAATAAAGATACCAATACGTCGGCGCCATTAATGAGGGAAACGCTAGCTGGTCCTGTCCTGCACGCGTTCGATACGTAAATGAATGGAACGACTGAACTTGAATATGTAATGTGTTCCCACATTAAGGAAGTATTTACCGCTACCCGAACATGTCTGTACAATGTGTGCACGTCATGGAGAAGTAATCGGTTGGTTCCCTTCACTCGGCGAACTCTCAGCCCGTGGGAGGCGATTAAAACGACTCGGTTTAAAAAAAAAAAACTATCAACGCTCGTCAATTAACTCGTTTAGTTGCCTGGGCGTAGATTTTATGATTTGGGAATCACTTGCGTCAGAAGTAATAACTTCTCGGACCGAGTCAATGACACGATGACCTCATTCTGTAAAACGACCGTCGACTATTAACGTTAGATTCCTCTTCTGATAGATTAGCATTCTTTTGGTACCTTCACTTACCAAAGTTCAATTAACTGGTAGGGTTTCTGTCGTAAAACGCAGTGGTCAGTACTTACAGAGAAACAAGTTTGAATTGATGTTCCTTTTAGCGAACATCCGTAGAAAATGAAGGTATTGCAATGGCTGTGAAAAAGTTGGAATAGAAATTTCCTAAAAATTCTTCATCAAAATCGGTTCTGAAGCAATCTGAAATGATTCTTAGATTTTAACACACACATCCTTTCTCTCTCTCTCTCTCTCTCCCCCTGTCTCTCTACCTCTCTCTTTCCTTCTTCATGTGAATGTAGGAATTGTTATAAATAGTTAAATAAGCCATGTGAGGGTGATGGATTGGTATAGTTGTCCCTTCCGAGCAGGCGTATGCATTACTATGCTCTGCCACGCTCAGAGGATGAATCAGACGCTTGGAGTAGAGGTGGGTAGTGAGTGAGTGAACTTGTCCCAAACGACCTGCGGAGGGATGACCTGCAGTTCATCACAAGACGTTTGAGACAGCATGACTCCCCACAGCCGACGTTCGAACTACTTGGACGGTCGCAAGCTTCTCTTGGCAAGGCAAGTTCAGGACCTGCAGGTCGCAAACGTTCTTGACAGCATGACTCCAGCGGCCGATGTTTGAACTATTCGGAGACTTGCCAAACCGTTCTTCACAAAGTGAACTGCAGTTCATCCATCCGCCATTAGCTCGGGTTTCCTTCTAGTCAACGAAGGACTCACCTCAATCAATAGTCAATTGACTCAGAGTCAATACCATTCAAATTTACTGTACACTAAACTATACTGGTCGATACTATACTCATCACAGAGTCGATTATATTTAATAAGTAGGTATTTATATGAAAATTTGCATGAGGACTCAAAAAATGACAAGGGAGTAGGAAAAGAGAACAGTACATGACTGTCATTTACTGAATTCCGACGGATGACAAAGATAATAGAGGTTGATGGTCAAGCCACGAGATAGTGGTAGTGGTGTTGACTGTCTCAGAATGGAGACGACGAACTGCAGGCAGCCACAGGGGGGGGGGGGGGGATGGCGAGAGAATAGGGTAATCAGGACAAGTAATAATAATAGGGCCACGCTCAGGCTAACATGTGAGCGTGAAGGAATGGTCTAGTTGCCCCTTCCGAGGAGGTGGATGCATTGATATGCTCCGCCACGCTCAGAGGAAACAAACGCTTGCAGGCGTCCGGTTCATCTCCCAAGGCGGGAGTTTCTAAAATCGGGAAGGGGCCAACTAAACATAACAATCCCAACCACTACACAAGACAGCTTTCAAGCATGTTGAAAATGGAATTTTTTTTTTTTTTTGTTATTGATAAATGGAGCTTGATGTTATAATTGTTATTTCTTTTAGTACAGATAGTTCTGTCAAAAAGTAAGAGAGGACTAATAGGTCCTATTTTGTGCAGTTTAGTAAATAAAAAGTCAATTAATCAATCTCTCTTTCTTGCTCCATGAAAAAAACCACGTCAAATCTTAATTGTTTAAAAAAAATACGGGTACATAAATTATGAACTAGGAAATTAAGAAAAGTATGCACAAAAGTATGTTTAAAAAATGTTTTTCTACTTAATTCCATTGAAATTTGTTGAAATCCGCGTTAAAACTGCTAAAAATTGAAATACCTATTCCAAACATTTGTATGTAAAGCTAAAAATGATTTAAGAAATAGTTGTCGTAAAATATGGGAAATAGCATTTCTATTCTCCAAAAGTGCTCAAATTTCTCAAGAATTCAACGTAAATTTGATACGAATAATTATGACGATTTGGCCATAAGTCAAGCCGCACTGTTATTACGAAAGTTTGTGAGTGCATTTCGAGGTCAATAACATCAAGAGGGGCTGGTCAACTACACTAGTCTAGTACCAAGTACTTGATTCTTTCGATACTTAATATGCAGTACCATACAAACGATTTAAAAAGTCTGAAGTTGGATGTGGCACTTATTTTCCTCGTCTAGGTAACACGAACATATAGAATGGGTAATGTAATGGATAATTGATTTTAAATGACATATCATGATATCATTATCATATAATGATAATCACGAAAGGTGTTAATGATGAAAACATAAAAACTGATATCACCGAATTTCGTAATTGGAAATGTGACGTACCATCGATAGATAAACTACATCCCCAATAACATAACTTACATAATTTAATTTGAGGAATTAAGTTAAAATTGCAGTAGGTACTTATCATTATTCTGAGTAAGCGTTGCCTAGGGAAAATTGGTGGGTACCAAGCTTGTTTTGGAGATCAATGATAACTCGTTACGAAATAGAAAATTGAGGGGCCTGCGAATTGCGAGCTCAGACTACCTGGAAGGGAAAGACAACTGATCACACACCAACTGGGATGAGTGAGTGAAGCGAATGGTCATGATATCATTCAATAGCATCTATTTGTTGATGTTTTTCTGGCGAAGCTATCCCCTTCTTTCCTCTGTGTATCAGTGAGTGTTGGGGTCCGCTCAATACCAATAGTTTACTGAAACTGCTTACGCAATAATTGGTGCCAAGATCGACTCTCTTCAAGGTGTAGTAGTTTTTGGGATCAGCCATCATTGCTCTGCTACCAGTAAACGACACAGCACAACTTTTCAAGTCCAGGGTCTGACAATTCTCTAAGTTGATTGCTTCTAGGTACGAAAACACTGCTGCCTGATTTATTCATTCAATTTTATTAATCGCTCAATAATCTAAACCTCCGATCGTTCCTGGAAGTCCCACCATTATTTTCAATGATAGATTGTCTTAATCTGAAGTTGTGGTGCACACATATGTATTTTTATAGTTTTTAAACGCTAATTAGCGAGATACTTCTCGTTTTTTCCTCCAATGTCTAAGGCTTTACTGATGAATGACCTCATCGCTGTCTCAAAAAACAGATAAATCATCCCCATAAATAGAGGAGAAATTATCACTTACAGATGGAAAGTCCTCAATTTGATTTGGAAAACCGATATTACACTTCTAGATATCAGCCTAAATGGCTGTGCGTTGATGAATCTTTATTTTCGTGGGCCCCTTAAGTGACTCGCCTGACTAGAATGGCTGATGCAATTAGCGCCGATAGTTAAGCGATTTTGCGTTGCCGAAAAGGGAGGAGGTTCGGAAAGTTTCCGAAAACAACCTGTTTTCCAACATAATAGCCCGCAATTAGCGTTCGAGGCGGGACATTACAGCTCACGTGCTCTAGGAGACGGATTCCTCGCCACAATAACAAACCTGAGAACGTTATGTTTTTAGAGAACCGAAATCAGAAGCTGAAAAGATTGATCACTAAAAGATATAGAGAGGATAAAACTGCTAAGGACTGCTAAGAACTAGTGAACCTCTTGTTAAACGTCAAGTATGTACCACAGCTAGTAGAGTACAAATGATGCTATTCTAACACATTGTCAGCTATTTTAAATTGTAATTATCACTAATCTCTAGTCTAGTGGTCTAGTTTGCTAATTCTAATCAAATACACCTCCCATCATGAATCGGTGGTGCATTTCCTACAAATTAAATCCAATACAGTTCTCAATTTTATGGAGGGTTAATGGTGCATATTACTAAACAAGGTTTATTATTTAACCTTTCTACGTGAATCACCAATCTATTTTTATTAGACGTAGGATGTTGTATGAAATTTCGTCGCTTCCATGAATTTTAATCGTATTCTACAGACAAAGGGCCCATGGCAGAAAAAGGAACCATGGTAGAAATAGGACCCATTTATACTTAAGGGGAGAAATTCAGGATTCTTCAGTTGATCAGTTTGTCACCATACCTTGTAATTGACCTCAAGAATGAATTCGTCTCAAATATAACTTTGCGAACACTAAACTTTACTACTTCCTTTGCACGAAACAAGAGCTGACGTTATCATTGTAGCTACCATTGTATGTAGAAATTATCAAAATACATACAATGGTAGCTCGATATCCCTAATTCTGGACAGCTGTTCGGTAACAGGTTATTAAATTTTGAGAATCAACTTCAAAATGGTTCTGATCATCTGAAAACAACCGTAGAACTGGAGGCGGCCATTTCGATCCGGCCAGGGAACAGAAAGACGCACTTGTCAAAGATGTACCATAGTGGACATCAACCAGCTTTCAGGTCGGATCAATCATTATTTATTTGGATTGTACGAATTTGGACGAGAAGGGCATTCGAGCAAAGTAAATATGTAATCCCACATGTAACATCCCCTTTACAGAATAACATTATCGACTCATACTTGTGATGGATATGGTTAGTTGGCCCCTTCCCGATTTTAGAATCTGTCGCCTTGGGAGATGAATCGGACGCCTGCAAGCGTCTGGATCATCCTCTGAGCGTGGCGGAGCATTATCAATGCATCCACCTCCTCGGAAGGGACAACTACACCATTCCATCACCCTCACATACTTGACATGTAATTGACACCTAGGTAGTGTCATCACCTTCCCGTATTACGAATTCCACTGTGTTAGGTTTCTATTGCATTGTTGTACACCATCTTTGCAATTCTCAACATGTTGCAATTCTTGAATGAATGTAAGAAATGAGGGTTTTTTGGGTCTAAACTAAGGTGACCATCCGTTCCACTATTTAGGTTAGTGTCCCGCTGCCCCAGATTTACTCGGGGGACGCTATTATGTGCCGCTTTGGCAGGATAAGCAAATAAACGTTCCGCTTTAAATATTATTTAATATTGTATGCTGAAATAAAATGTTCTTGACTGAATTTTTCACAATATAAATATAAAAGGAACAAGGAAATTGGATACATTTGGGACTTGAACGTATTGTTTAATTGGTTCATCGTTTCACAAACTTGTCTACATAGTTTTCAAATTATTTTCTCCTCCCGGTCGGACTGTACACTACATTCAGTTGATTTTACTGTATAACTTACAATATTTTCAATTCTTAAATGTGTTTTTTTGTTTGTTTGTTTCATTATTAATGAATTAATTTAACTGATTTTAATATTAGTGTAATTGTGCTGATACTACAACCTGAACAGTAAAGTTTTTCCTATTCTCATTTCTGTAAATTCAAGTGCTCAAACAGAGAAATAGTGAGACAGAGAATTACGACGTTTAGTTGTGTCAATACAGAAAATATCTTTCACACGGTATCAAGGGGGGGGGGGGGGGGACAAATATGGTCACCTTAGTCTAAACTAATAGGACGATCCATTAGCAGATTCATGTTTGTAGGAACTTCATTGTTCGGCGTTCAATTACCTATAAAACCACTAAAGATTATCCTGTTTTGGAGGCACAACCTAGAATAATCGGGAGCAATAATCACAACTAGCGATCATTATACACCCTTCCAGAATTTTGGGAAATGCACCAAATGCATTTGCTCAACATATTCAACCCAAGCGTCCCCCCGAACCCCTACATAATAGCACACTAGCCTGAAATAGACTCTTGATAAACGGCTTGTCTTGGGAGAATTTCATGATTCATGACACCGCTCGTAAACTTTCACTCTCGAGGTTCCTGTTTAGAAAGTCCCCATGGAAACCGGAATCATTCGAGCAGCTCCGCCCGCCTTAATTGTATAAATATGTGCGACGATATGGAGCAGTTTGCGCTAATGAACCGCTCATGTCGACAGTCAGGTGCTTTGCCAGAGAAATGATTTACCAAGATTTCAACAGCGGGACTGTAACCAAGATTTCAAATTTCAAACATAACCCTCATAAAGGTTACAATCACATGGAACATACGGAAATAAATGAATTTTCTCAAGAAACTACAATATATGTTATTTCCTTATTTGTATAACTTCGCATTGCTTTTATCGAATTGGTTTATAATGAAGCTGTATGTATTTCTCTGTTGAAATGGGACAATTCTGCAGTCAAGTTCAGTTAGAAATATCTTTCCATGCAGTGCACTCACATTTCGTTACAATAGAAAATATATATAATACGATGATTCAGAAACATTTATTAATTTGGTCATGATTACTTTAAATTTCGCTTCGGACCAAGTTAATCCTTCCAAAGGTTGTCAAAAGGATGATGAAATGGTGATGGTGGTGGCAAAGGTAACTTTTCGAATCATTGCGAATGTCACCTATTAAGGGTAAAGTAATGAACCCCGTAAACTGTCCATAATTTATCGTGATGCAAAAGATAATAAATTCAACAGCTAGGTTTTCTCCTTGTTGCCATCGTAGTACGATGTCCTGGAACGAATTTAATAGGACAAGGTAACAGCCGTTGAAATCGTCACGATCAGGAGAATAACGATCGTCATCAACAATCCAAATAGCGACTTTTAGCAAGGGTTCCCAAGTTATTGCTTATCCTTGGAACTTAACCCCCCCTCGGAGGCGCATCTCCCCAGGAACTGAGCGGCGGATGGCAGCAGAAATGGTCGGGTTCAAGGAAAAGGTCGGCACCTCTGAGGCTTCGGAGGGTCAGAGGGGCGAATTGCAGACCCGAGCAACTAGAACCGGTCCTAATTGTCTCCAAGCTCCCCCATAGACGTTGCTCCCTCATCGTCTCTTAATTTGGAACACTTCAGACGGAAATATTTCAGTTCAGAGACGGGTTTTCTATACTCTGGGATTACAAGAGACAAATTACTGTACAGTTCTCATCCCTGAAATATTTCAGTTCAGAGACGGGTTTTCGATACCCTGGGATTACAAGAGACAAATTACTGTACAGTTCTCATCCCTGATCTCTACTTCTTACCGTACGACGTTGAAAATTGAAGGCCTCTCTGGGATAATAAGAGACAAATAAACGACTTTACAGGCGCCATCCTGATCAGCAGAGTGTGTTACAATGCATGTCATATGTCTGTTTGGGTGGAAGGTGAAGAAATTGATTTAATTAAAATTTGGCACTAGCAGATTCGGTGTTCATAATCAGACTCAACATTCACCTCAGAACTGTTGGAAAAATAAAAATGGACAACACTTTCCGTCCTGTTGGGAGAGTAAAATTGACTTATCTGTTAAGAACTAAATTTAATTGAAATTGGGTACTAATATATGTAAGCCCATATATCAAAGTTCGTAATAATTCTCAACATTAACCTTCGTCGAGTCAGGATCAATAGCTAATCTATAATCCAACCATTAGGTATGGGAGAAGACGTAGATAAGTCGCCCGGAACGAAAAAATGAAGCTTTCCATTGAGCAGGCAACATTTTCAACATGAAACCGCCGAAGAATTAAAACCCATTGATTTGAATCAATAAATATGACATCCGTATTTCACCCCAGAACAAAAAAACCGATGCCTATGTTCTTCTTGGACCTCAAGCCTAATACTGAATAACATTATGAAGAATTCATTATGAAGAATCCATATTATGAAGAATAAAACGAAAAATTCATATTATGAAGACATTTTCAAACTCACGCGTTTGTACCATTGTGTAGTGAAGGTACAACGACGAATAATCGTTCAATGTACACGTTGCCAAGAGTTTAACATACTGGAACTTTTTGTCGTAATAACCCAAGATGTGTGAAATGCGATCAGTATCATGCTACCAGCGATTGTCCAAAACAGCCGTCAGCAGTTCCCAAGTGCGTCAATTGCAGCGGGGATCACACATCTAAACTCACCGGAACCCAAATAAATAAACCTCTGGAAAATGACACTGTTCCTCCTCCAACTTCAGATGAATTCAACCGCCGTCTGACGCAGATTCACCGTATCAATATAAGTTATAAGCAATTGAATAAACAAACAAGTCCATATAATTATGTATCGTATGCAGAAGTAGCTAATCCCCGCCTATCAACCAATCTAATGATCAAATAGAGACTTTGGCATCGAAGCTCGAATCACGGTTAGCAATAATTCAACCATTGCTATCTATTATCTCGAATTTTACCAGAACTTTTGAATAAGAAATGAAAACCATAAAAGTAAGTACTTGGAATTGCCAAGGCATAGCCAGTAAGCATAATGAAACGGTGCTATATCTGAATCAACACAATATAGATGTAGTGATGGCAACTGAAACCAAATTAGCCCCTCAAATTGATTTAATATCAGCGGACTCCGATCTTACAGAGCAGACCATCCAAATCTTACCTATTTCACTAAAATACCGTTGTCAAAATGATGTCACAAACACGAAGTCTCACAACTTCTGTTTGTCATTTTTACGAACATTTGTTCGTAAATATTTCAAAGCTATAGCATGTCCCACGCTTAACATTCGTCCACCGTGACAGCCTTTCTCCAAAACACTGAATCAGAGTTAAGGAAACTGGGGTCTAAAATCACAATGGGCTTTAGTTGGGACTGAGATCTAATTGTGATAATTTTAAATCCTATTTCAGTTAATCCAGACTAAGGATTTACTCGTTTTCGACCCTCTAAAGAAGAACCTTAAGAGTGCATCATTATTTCTAAATGGCAACTTTCAATTTTAAATTTTATCTAATTGAACGTCATGCTACCAGAGACCCTTGAAACTTTCGCTCCAGTTAGACCCACTAACGATATTCAAGGAGATACAAATTTGCATTTCGCCTGGACGAATGCTGATTTGGACACGGAATCCCGAATCCCAACGGTTTTGAAGGACTCGAGCGGGTCGATGGCCGCCCACGAAACGACCCAAAAACCGCGAGGAAACACCGAGGAGACAATAGATTTGGGGGAGGGAGAGAGAGAGAGCTATGGCATCAGGAACCACAAGCAGGCCACCGTGTCATTGCTGGTTGGCAAAATCAGAGGGAATTTCGT
This sequence comes from Creontiades dilutus, assembly GCA_031894815.1. NCBI lineage: Eukaryota > Metazoa > Arthropoda > Insecta > Hemiptera > Miridae > Creontiades > Creontiades dilutus. Next base: position 145,823 of record JAVIWC010000557.1, read on the forward strand.
AACGCCTATAATCTATGATAATGAGGCCGTTTCTGCCTGCTGGACTGTGAACGAGACACGGTCTATAGATCAATGTTGAAGGCTAGAAATGACCGGTTTGGTGCTAATCCTTCACTGAAAACCGCAGAAATTTGGACATTGAATGATACGCATGAAAAATACCGTTTCACACATAAAAAATTGGAGGAGTTGACCAGGGGCAACGAAAGAAAAAAAACGCGATGCTCAACTTTTCTGGAACATTCATGGAGAGCAAAAACATCACTCTCGGACTAGCAGTCATCTGCTTCCTAGTACCAGTGCTCGAGACTACAGTCAATGCATAGGTATGGGCTAATATGTATATCAAATCGTCTTATGTCGAAAAAATGTAGATCTGATGAAGAGTTCACAGTGGCTCAGGAATGTATCGTGGATTTCAATGAATCCTAGCCTGATGAGTTGCTATGGGACTTTTGGAAGCTAAACGGACCAGAACTGGAGTTGGACAGAATCATTTCACCAAAATCTTTTTCTTGGTTCACTTGCCCCTCATTCTGCTTCCAGCTAATTTTACAGCTGTTTCATTTTCTTTTGGCACGGAAGTAGTATTTTGTAGTTCCTTTTTTATCCTGAATTGGAAAGCACAATTTTTTTTACATGATTGCGCCCTCTGAAGGCCATAAGTCCTCTGTTTTATGTACCCCTATTTGGAAGTGAGAGATAGTTCATCCGCACAAAACGACATGGTGGATTCATACATATTGAGTCTCATGACAGCTATGTTCCCCAACAACCTAAGTTAACTTCAACTTACAAAACTTAGCTTTTCCTTCTTATCAAAATTTTGGTATTAGATGTTTAATAGACTATGCGTAGAGACCGAGTAATGAGTACTTGGATAATATTGTACTGGTTCTGCTCACGGAATTAGCTTTGCAAATTTTATAAGTGGCGAATCAACTCAGCTCTGAGCGACCGCGTCCGGTCAAGTAACAGGTGCTTGGACAGGTGCCACGCGGCCAGCTGCACTCGCCAGTCGCTCACACTGAAGCAGCTTTTTCACCATCTCGTAGATTCCGTTTCGTCAAAGTCCACACCGGGCGTGCAGTGTAATTAATGCCGCTTCTAGCGGATATGCGGGTCAGCCTGTGGACCGCCATAGCTGCTCGGTCTTCGGGAAGAACGGTGAACTCTGCATTTGACCGGCACCGATGCAAAGTAAGAAGCTCTCCAAAAAAAATAGGCAATAAATCTGAAGGAGATGCTACGAAAATCCTTTACGGTGTAGGGGAGATTTAGTCGGTAAAGGACTAATGCATCAGAATTCAGAAACACTAACAAGAAATGCAAGAAGAAGAACAACAAAGAAGACCAAGTGTGCATGTAATGAAATAGTGTGCAAATAGACAGGGGTGTACCTACCCAAGAAGTAAGAAATACTAATAATCGAACAATGGTGCCGAGGCGGCATAATTTCTTGTTTTTCAAAAACAAGAAATTTGTTCTTCTCTACTGTTTTTTTGGGAACCCGTCAATTGCGCCGCTTTTGATATCAATTGCGCCGGAGGGGGGTAGGTCAATTGCGCAGGTCAAACTGAACCTACCAGTAGGCGCAACTGACATAGACCTTTATCAGTAGGTACCATGTCAATTGCGCCTATACACCACAACTGAAATATAATATTATTTATACCTATAGTACACTATTATTTTTACCTTGCTAAGTTTTTGGGAGTGATGCTCCTTCGTCGAATTCCTGGACCTTCCGTTGCTAGTTCCTGGATCCGGTCAGGAGAGGTTTGTTCAGAGCTGCCACGCTTTTTCCGTACACCGCCCGCGTCATTCGTCCAATAATATAGGAATTGATGTGCTCTTCAATTTTAGCCAATTTTTCTACCACCTTCGCGGACGTACCGGACCAACACTATTTATGGCCACTACGCTATCAATTTGAATGTTCAGTAACACCTCAACAAACACGAAGATATTTGGGTGGTGACTATAATTGTTTGTGCTGAAATTTCCCAACCTCCGTACAGTTCTTGCGGTCAGTCGACAATCCGCACTCCTGAATTTTCCGCCACCAACGTTGGGTCAGGTGGAATTTGCAACCTTGGATCGAAAGGGTGGGGCATACGACTTTTGCTGCATTGTGAATTGAGATTTCAAAATCAGCACACAATGTACGCTACGCTAATGTTGAGCCGTCGCTACAAGTAAACCGATCACTTGGAAGCAAGAGCGATGAACAGAACAACAACCAAAACATTGAATCCCCCCGACTTGAAGCCCCCGAGTGCAGTTGACAATACCTTCGCACCTTGCCCTCGAGGGACCCTCGCTAGTGCTCCGTAGATCGGCTTAGTCATGAGCATGTTCTCCAATAAATACTCGTCATCACTATCTGATAGCATTTTGTCGACTAAACTCTTTTCCTCCCAGTCGTGGAGTCAACTCAAGCTAATGCACTATGTGCGTGTAACCTGACGCTTGCATCTTGAATCGCTAAAACGCGCTGCGTGACTCTTGACTCGCCGCTCCTTTGTCATAATCCTATTACTCAGGTGCAACCGACCCGTACTCGTTCGGTAGGCAAAAATGTATTCCTTAGAACCCGTTCTTCGGAGTTTAAAATTAACGAATTTCACTTTTAAAAAAAAAGAGATTTTGAACATGTCTCCTCGGTAATGTAAAAGGCCCTTCTCTTCATGAAATGCTAGCATACATATAAGAAAAATCAATGGAAAGAGGGGAATTTCAATTTTGAACGTTCATTGGCTACAATTCAATTTTCGATAAGTTTTTAAGCGATTTTAGGGTTTTTTTTCTAATAATGCATTTATTTGAGAAAAAATACAAAAAAAAGGACAAAAGAGAACAAAATACAAAAAAGTACAATAGAGCATTCCTAAATGCGTTCACCCCTCAATAAGTAAAAAACTGAATACTTGAATACTGGTTACTTTTGTTCTTTTTGGTTAAACCATTGTAATCGCTCTTGAAAGAATTCTAACCCCCACTGAAAATTTCATGGTTTACGTTTCAAAGGGTGTAGAATCCGAATCTGCAATGAAAAATTTTCCGTCCGTCCGCCGTACGCACGATTTCTCCCAAACGGCTGAAGCAAAAAAGCTGAAATTTTCAGGAAAAATCCATGTTGGTCTAACGACGCCCCAATTCTTGAGCCAGCTCTCTCACTCAACTTAAAGTGCCCTTTAAGGGTTGTCAAAGTTTTGTAACATCCCTAAAAACCTGAAAAAAAGTCAAGGCGGCCTAAATCTGTACTCTTTTTGAAGAACACTCCACCAACAATCGAATTAGCCCCTCCCCAGGTCCTTAGGTCAAACCATTCCCCATTTATGGTGCCGACATTCGAGTTATTTTGGTTTACTATTGTTTTTGTTTTGATATCAGTAACCTAGTGACGTAGTGATGTAGTAATGTGGATACTGGAGTGAACTCCTAAAAGGCTTTGTAGCCGATACACGGGTAGAAGCATTCTGATGTGCATGAAACGCTGCAAATTCTTTCACTGGGGTTTATTATTCAATTGGCTTGCGTTCATGATTTGAATTTCTACTAAGCTTTGGAGTGTCCGTGTTTCACAAGTGATAGAGCGATTATTGAATTTCAGGAGGCACAAAAATATGATCAACTGATCAATCAAAATAGGTATTTTGGTTGAGAACAGATTTACGTGCTCTGTGCATATCTCCTGAAATTCAATGATCGCTCTATCATATGTGAAACACGAACACTCTAAAGCTTAGTAGAAATTCAAATCATGAACGCAAGCCAATTGAATAATAAACCCCAGTGAAAGAATTGGCAGCTTTTTTTTTTCTCACACTGTTGTCTGAAAAGCAAATTCCTAAGAGAATTCTGCTCCCGAAAAATACCGAAATTGCAAGGCCTTCCAGTGAATTTTTTGAGATTTTTCGCCTATAACTCTACGTGGAGATCTGGATCCAGTCCCAATCTCCTCAGCACTGGGAAATAATTAAAAATTAAAATTGGAAATTTGTAAAAAAAAATGACATTTTGGGCACTCTTAGGACCACAAAATAGCAAATTGACATCCCTTATCTGAGGGCTCTGAAGTACTTATCCCGAGTAATATTAATCCCTAAGTATTTGGAATGCAGTCCCAACCAGTCAGATGGACGTGAACACATGCTCCAAGGTCTCCCGATAAAGGGGGACTTTTGGGGCACCGATGCGGCCATATACCATTCACCAATCAGAAAGGTCAACAAACCAAGACCAGAGAACAATACGTCCTTTGCTCCCATCTGGAGCGCCGCAGGCGTATCTCATTATTTTGTTATCAGTCAATTATAACCGCTTACTGAATCAGTTGTCGAAGTTATTTATTCTGAGGACTGCATACGCCAAACGTGCATTATTCGTGAATACTGTTTTCAAACAATTATCAGCAAGATACTCGGTACAGTGTGAACTGTCACCAGTGCCAAACAGAGTTTACAAACCCTGTTCACCCTGCATCAAATGCCAACAGCATATTACCAACATCACGAAAGGTACCTACTCCGTTATTCAGCAGTTTTCGAGGTAAATAAGTGTCGGAGTCTTAATTATTTGTGTTTATGGGGTTTATATTTTTTTTACGGTTTTAAATGAAGTGGGACAGCGAAAAATAGACAAGTTGAAATTTGTATTTGGCTAAAAAAGAAACGTAACTTTCTTATGCTGCGAATGCTCGTTCTTAAATGTGATTGGTTCAAACGTTGAAATTTGCCTTTTCAAATGTGATTTGAAAATATGGACCCACAGAAAAATAGGAAACCTTTTGGACTAATTGTCCAACAAGCAATCGAATGAGTAAATAAATATTTTACTTCATAAAAATCGCAGAAAAAATAAAAGTAACGAACAACGAGCTCCTCAGTTATTCAACTAAACTTTAATGGAGTTTTAAGGAATCCAAAGAGGAAAGGAGAAAGTTATGTGATATAATTTTCTCGAAGGACAACACAAGAAGTGCGATCAGAGTCAAAGTTATTTACGATCCCATTAATATCATGAGGGAGGTGGAGTTGTTGATAACTTGTCCAAGTTTCAGGGTTGCAGGTCGGGTCGGGCGCGGGAAGTTTGAAACTGGTTGCGGAGGCTACAACAGTTAGTTAAGTACTTGGGGAGAAGAAAAGTTTTGAGTTAATTTCGGGGAAAGCAAATAACTCAAAGTCTCAACAGATAAAGGAATAGTTAAAACTGTAAACATTCGGATGAGAGCGTCTCCAATTTTGGTTTATTATTCAATAATAAACCATTGTAATCGCTCTTGAAAAAAAAATTTTAACCCCCCCTGAAAATTTCATGGCTTACGTTTCAAAGGATGTAGAATCCAAATCTGGAATAAACATTTTTACGTCCGTCCGCCATAAGCACGATTTCTCCCAAACGGCTAGCTATCTGAAATTTTCAGGAAACAATACATCTCAATACATTTCTCTGAATTCGGTAGTGAATCCCTGAAGTGCTCAGTCTTGGGTAACGCAGTTGCATTTTTTCGCCTCAAGAGAAACAAACGACTGACTCCAAAATAGTGCAATAAACTCTGTACATTACAAGTTTGATAACTAAGGGGAAGATTTTACTGTAAACCTCACCTATTCATGGGTAAATCATAATGAAATGTACGTTAAATCAAAGTTTCAATTTGATATTCACAGTAGGGTTCACGACTTTAATTTCCTTCCAACACTCGATGAGCGTGAACTGTGGTACGAACTGCGTGGGAATTTCAATCAACTGAGTTCAATCTAAATCAAACCCAAAAAGGTCATAATGTGAATAGAATTTTCTTTTTCTCAATTTTTCAAAATGAACTTGAGTGCAGTTCTTGAGTTATTTTGTTGGGTTTATGTATAGGATTTAATCCCTAAATTGTTCCCCCTCCGGCGAATTTTGAAAAGAGCTTACATCACCCAATCTGTATAAGCAGGATGTATGTTAGAAAGACAGAAAGAAGTTATAATAGTGATAGAAAATGTTCAACTTCTCTGCATTATGCCAAGAACTAACTGCGGGAGAGCTCACCAAGCTGTGTCCAACTGGGTAAAAGGAAACTTCAAAACCTGCGATAATCTGAAGGAAACGGAGCAAGGGAGTTTGATCGACCACTCAATTGTCCTCGTAGACGAAATCCGACAATAAAACAAAGACTCTGGGTAGCTCTCGTGTTTCAAACAGGTAGGTAATGAAAGAGCTTCGACCTTCATAATCAATTCACAACGTCCGTTCCTGCCGCTATAATTCTCCAAGCCCCTTCATCTTCCCGGCAAACTTGAAGGAAGAAGCCTGAAAAGGGGAGGATGTAATACGCTCAACTCGTGTCACGCAAGTCCAGTTGAAGCTTCGAGCTCGTTTTTAGAAGGGAATTTCAATGAATCGCATTTATATTCAGAGGGTCCTTTACCAGCACCGGTGAAAGTAGGCGTGACGGGAATTCACGCTTCAAACGCAAAGGGAGGTTACGGCGGTGTTTCATGTATCCACAAGTGGAAGGGGTGGTGGTAGGGGGGTTCCACAAAGCAGGTTTTTCGTTTAGCCCCGTCTCTTCTCGTTGAGGTTTTCAACCTTGAAACAGAGCTAATCGATTCCGAACGACTCCTTCCCCGCCTGAGGCCAACCTCAAATAAGACAAACTGCCGTCGGCATTCAATAAAAAGGTAGGTTCTACTTAACTAACGCGGAGCATCGATTAAAAACTGATATCGTTCTTCCCAGAAATCAGTCATTGTCGAACCTTCTTGACAGTCATATATTCAAAGTCACGCACGTGTTATTTTTCAAAACAGCTCAGATATTGTCACTAGAACCTCTGAGAATCTTGGACCATTCATTTTCGAATAACTACACCAGTATTGCGTTCATTTGCATGAATTTCTAACTCCAATCTATTTTAAGTGTCCGTTTTACCAAACAAGTTGATCAAAGTTTACTCATTAACACTTAGAGCTCCATTTGCGCCAATTTTATGCAAATGAGGTTTACAATCTAGGGCCACCTGCATCAATTTGATACAAGATCAATTAACAGCTGGAGGCCATTGTATCAGATTGATACAACAGCCAGGGGTCGGTGTGAAGCTGAAGAACCATTCTGATACAAGGTTATCATTGACTTCTGTGGTGTTCTGACCTTGGGTGGCTTCCCACTGTCACGTAACGCTGTTGACCCAACCAAAAAATTGGAAACTGAACAAGAAGAAGGTGATATGCAACAAACTTAGTGTTGTGCCATTCTCAGTGTTCTTTCCGAATTAGTCATAAGTCAGTTCGTCATTATGAATGTTCGTTCACCAATTCCTCAACTATTTCTTAAGGATCTCCAAAGGCTGTTCTGTCGTCTGTGGTATATCAGTGCTATTTTAGTAACTTGAATTCGTACATTTGTACCAGTTTCTATTTTTACACATACGTACACGTTTATGAAGAAACTTGTCTTGTTTTATCATGTTCTCCTACAGGCCTGGGGCGGAATACCTCTTTTTTCAGCCCGGCGCTCTACGTGTTAAACAACGATGTTCGGTTTCACCAACTCTAGATCAGAGTTCAAATATCCAACGATCAAAAACAAATCAACCAACCAAATCTGGGTTTCGCCATGTTTGTTTGCATTCCAAAAATCTGCTAAGGTTCTAATAGAAGTTGGAATAATGATTATTATAGATCTCCCATTGCTTTCCGAAAGTGTCTTTCTGAGGACTCGCCCTTCACTGACTATCTCTAGCAATCCTTAATGATCTTTGGCGGGGGCAAGTAACATCAACGTCAACACGACTGTGTTGGCGTGGGGTGTGGTATGGTGAATGTGCCACGGAGCTTCTCGAGGTGGGCATCTTGTGAACAATGACCCGTGGTGCTTAGGCTCTTATATCGACTGGTGGTCATTTTGTAGAGTACTTCCTTTCATCCCTCTCTACCGCTTCCTCCTTCCCAAATCCGTGGAGGCAGCGCTTCGTAGGGTAAACCTCTCCACTTTGATTTTATTTAGTTTTTCAGTGTTTAATAAATAGAAATCAGATATGCAATAGCAAGAAGTGGAATAGGTTTTATCCGATTCTTATGAAAATTTTAAAAAATGTCCGAGTTTAACAAGATTTTTTAATTTTTCCTATGAGTTTCATTGCTCACAGATCAATACAACACTTTGCTAAAGTAAAAACGTAAAACCTATCCATAATTTTCTCAGGTTACAGTTGACCAATCTATTCTGATAACCTCAAATCATAATCAATGGAATCGTACTAGTAGTAGCTAACACGCAAGAGCGAAAGTGGGATCCTTAAGACAGGCCTAAATTCTAGTTTTCATCCGATTTTGATGAAATTCACAGGGAATGTTGGTAGAATGTGAATGGGCTCAATCATCTCATACAAAAGTCAACACGATCGAGTAATAACAGCACACACGACGCTATTAGTGCCCCAGACCCTCTATGCAGCCACTTAAAAGTGCTGATGACTGTGAGAATATGTGAAAAGGGGCAGCTGCTGACAGGAGCACAGGCCCATCTGCACCCTCTGCCCAAAATGAAAAAGATGATTGATAATAATAATATTAAAGTATAGTATAAGCATACTGTTTTCCTACTTTTCCCCACGAATACTCATTAAAGAGCAAAAGAGTTTCAAATTCACGCGCCAAACAGAGCCTCAGGATGGTTGAGTCGTATGTTTGGTGAGGGGAGTTCGGGATCTGCTGCCCAGGGCACCAAACAATGAACTAATGAGAGCGCCCAAAATTCAGCATGCGAAAAAACATAGTTGCCAGCTCACCTACTAACAATGCTAAGAGTACGCTAGAATCACAAAAAAAAAACGCTGCGAATTCTTCCACTGGGGTTTATTATTCAATTGGCTTGCGTTCATGACTTGAATTTCTACTAAGCTGTGGAGTGTGCGTTTTTCACGGGTGATAGAGCGATTATTGAATTTAGGAGATATGCATAGCACGTAAAACTGTTCTCAACCAAAATACCTATTTGGATTGATCAGATCACAAAACTTTGACAGCCCTTAAAGGGCACTTTAAATTAAGCTGGGTAAAGAATTGGGGCGTTGTCGGACCAATATTGATTTTTCCTGAAAATTTCAGATTTTTTGCTCCAGCCGTTTGGGAGAGATCGTGCGTACGGCGGACGGACGGAAAATTCTCATTGCAGATTTGGATTCTACACCCTTTGAAACGTAAACCATGAAATTTTCAGGGGGGATTAAATTTTTTTTTTCTTTTTCAAGAGCGATTACAATGGTTTATTTTTGAATAATAAACCAACACTCTTATCCTATTACCAGTTAACTGTCCCCAACCCTTGTGACTGAACTGTAATAGCTGCAAATACGTGATGAACAACGTAGGTGCTACAAAACGTGAGTTGCTAAATTGTCGGTGGAACGAAGAGTGATTATTCACGATGCAGGGGGCCCAATTCCAGTATTGACAGGACTCCAACAAACCTCTAAGGCAAACAGAAATCGTTCCAAGATTCGCAAGTTCAACCCTCATTACTACGAAAAAAAAGATTGGCTCTGCGGATGTGAGGAGTTATCAACTTTTCTGCTTCCCTTGCCTTCTTTACAGCAATAAAAGATATGAAGCTTGGGTTAAGGATGGTGTTAAGGTGAACCCCAGGAAGTATTCATCGATACAGTGAACCAATCAAATAAATAAAGGTTTTGTTGAATAAAACCTCAGGGCGCTTCTGCCAAAGTTCAGGTTTTGCGGGTAGCGAACAATATCACAAAATATGCTGCTTTGCCACTACTTAGTAAGGAAAATGAAGTCACTTTGATAACTTTGATATGAAGTCAGTCAAATTTGATAAATGATAACTATATAGGGATCCCAGCTAATATTAGGGAGGTCCCTGGAGAGCCAAGTTAACAAGAGTGTAAGAGCCGGCTAAAACGAAGGAGAGAACTGACTCCAGATTCTGTTAGCCAAAAACGGGACAATTTTGTTTGGAGGGGAAGTGAAGAAAATTTAGAGTGGGGAATCGCGGTGAGTAGGGAGAGGGGGATAGTAGAAACCAATCAGGGGCGGGGTTACCCCAGGAAACCCCAGGGTGCTAGGGGGGAGACTACGTGTGACTGATCGTTTGCCAGAAAAGGGTGGCTAGGGAAAAACCAACGGCGAAAAACAGCTTAGGGAATTTGGAGTCCATTAGAGGGTATAAATATTTTCACATAGGAACGGGATTTTCAGAAATAGAAGTTTCAGGATTAACGGACTATGAAGCAACCAACAGCGGCGACTAGGCGATACGCTTAACGCCACGGTACGGTCCCGTTACCTGTGGGGCTCGAATACTAATCAAGGGTGGTTTTCAAGAGGTAATGACCTAAATACTGAAAAAATTCCGCTTCCTCGGCTTCAAAACGTGAAACAAACCACCGAAACTACCATTAAAATAACTTCATTAGTAAGTACCTATTTAAAAAAAAAAAAAAAATTTAGAAAACCGGGTTTTGCAACAGTTGAAGTTCATAACTGCCCAGCAAGAGTAATCGTGGAGGTGAAAGCACAAGTCCATCAGTTCAGATGTATCTGAAATGGTTTTAGATCTTGAAGAATACGTTTGTTTCACGTTCCCTTCGTGAGTGCCCATTACGATCTCGGTGCCCCGGGGGGTTTCAGGTCAGGAGCCGTCACTGCATGTGACATTATTAAGCAGAAACTTTGGTAAGGAAATTTGTAAGGGATTTGTTATGGGATAATTTGGTTTTTTTTATCCCCTGTTGAGTTTTGCTGCGACATTCTAATACCTTAGCGCTCTATCCGCATTCAGTTCCAATCCCGTCTCAAGGGCACGTGGCGTGAATAGGTTTTTTTTTTTTTTTTTTTTTTTTTTTTTTTTAAATAAATGGGATGGGAGGAACCCCTGGTCACTGAGACCGCTAGGATCTATTGTGACACTTTCCCAGTTTTATTTAAGAATCTTTTTTATGGCCTCTTCATTCACAAAGTGAAGGAGGTTTTCAGGCGTTTCCTTGGCAATATCGGCGGGTGTTAGGGTACCCTTTCCGAAATGCCGGAATCTTATCGATGCGACAGCAGGGCAGTCGCAGAGTACGTGTTCAGCTGTCTCCGCTTCTTCGCAACAGAGCCGGCATTCTATTGTCCTGGCCTTACCCATTTTGTTAAGGTGGTACCTTAGAGGACAGTGGCCAAGTGAGGAGTCCCACAAGTTTGCGAAGGTCTGTACGCCTCAGTGACAATAGGGAATGTGCGCGTTTCTTTGAGATTGTAAGAAACCACTTGGCTTGTCTCTGCTTAGGAGTGTCTTGCCAATATGTTGTTCGAGTCTTGTCCTCCCATTTCTGGACCTGTTGAGTTATATAACTCTTGGTAACCCCTAGTTGCGGTTCGGGTCCAATTGGGCTGGACTCTGATCCCTTTTTAGCTAGTCGATCAGCTTCTTCGTTGCCTTCTATTCCCTCATGACCTGGTACCCAAAGCAACGTTAATTTGTTGCCGTGGGCTGCAGCCTTGAGTGAGGTGAGGCAACTCCAAGTTAGCTTTGATGTTGTTGAGAAGGCAGATATAGCCTTTAATGCTGCCTGGCTGTCTGATAGTATGTAAATTCTCGCACCTTTGAGTCGTTTCCTGGCAATCTCTTGTGCACATATTTCTATAGCATGGGTTTCTGCCTGATAAATGGTGGCTACGTTGCCCAGAGGTTTGGAAAGGGCAAAGTTTGGGCCCCTGATCCCCAGTCCCGCTGCACCATTCATCACAGACCCATCCGTGTACCACACTAGTGAACCTGGCTCAAAATGAGGGAGGCCTCTTTTCCAGAATTCACGATCATTGATGATCACCCTAAAGGGTAGGTCGAAGTTCATTTTTTCCAACATAATGTCGGGAACTGACATAGTCACTGGCTCTGTTTTAATCTTGTCCAGTATTCCTAAAAGACTATCTTTAGATAAGGGTCTGCTGAAACCACCCACGTGCAGCATTCTGATTGCCCCCAGGTAGGCTGTCCTCTGCACATAAATGTGCAGAGGTGTGAGGTCTAAAAGAACCTCTAGTGCCGCAGTGGGTGATGTGTTCATTGCCCCTGTAATGCTAAGGCATGCAAGCCTTTGGCGTTTTTTCAACTCCACCTGTGCCACAGACTGGCAGGTTTTTGGCCACCATATGACAGCTGCATATGTGAGCATGGGTCTAGCAATAGCCTTGTAGGCCCATGACATCATTTTGGGGAAAGACCAGATGTTTTGCCAAGCATCCTATGGCATGACCACAGCGCTTTTGTACCTCTTAAAACTGAGTACTCCAAGTGCTTGTTCCATGTTAATTTCTGGTCAAGTACCACCCCTAGGTACTTAACTTCTTGTGAAAAAGGGATGGTTTGTCCCTGAAGTTTTGGGGGTGTTAGTAATAGTTTCCTTTTGTTGGTAAAGGGAACTACTATGGTTTTCTCGGGGTTCAAATAAAGCCCTTCCTTGGAGCACCATTTCTGGACGATATTGAGGGCGTTTTGTAGTCTTTCTGACACCGTAGAGTCAAATTTGCCTCTCACAATGACGTTTAAATCGTCTGCATAGGCTGTAACTTCATAGCCTTCTTGCGTAAAAATTTCTAATAATTCGTCAACCACCAGCAACCAGAGCATAGGGGATAATACTCCTCCTTGTGGGCATCCCTTATCAGCTAAGATAGTGATGCTTTCATTGCCCTGTGTGGTTGAGATGACGCGGCTTACCAGCATAGCCTTTATCCATTGGATGGTGGGGTCACTGATCCCCTTTTTCTTGGCAGCTTTTTCCACTGCTGAGTAGGTGGTGTTGTCAAAAGCACCACCTATGTCCAGAAAGCCACCCAGGGCTATTTCTTTAGATTGTAAGGCCCTTTCAACCAATGAAACAGTGAATAGGTATAAAACCCACTTGTTTCCGCAGGAGAGGCTCGCCGGAGCACACTCCGCGAGGCACAGCTAGCGCTGTGACTTTTTTGTGAACTACGCTTCCGGCATAGCCTTCCGCATATTTTCAAATTAACAAACATCTGATCAAGAGCAGTATAGAAGTTTCAATTTATTCAACTACTAGTTTAATGGCTCTGCTACGCAGGTTAAAAAGAAATAGGTGAATTACACAATGAGGGAGTATAATAACAATATGCAAAGTCAAAAAATCGTATATCCCAAATCCCCGAGGAGAGGACCACGTCGCTTGCCCTGGGAGACGCTTCCCCCCGCTGTGGCCCTCCTTCCCTCACTGGCGGGGTCGGGGGAGGAGGGAGCAGGTCGGTTGCCCTGGGAGACGGGAAGGGAGAATTCCACCCGCCCAGCGTTACCAACCCCTGAAACGTCGATATACTCTGATAAGCTCGTCTTTATGATGATGACTAGTTTAATGGCCCTGCTACGCAAGTTAAAAAGAAATACGTGAATAACACAATTTTTTTTTCGTGATTTATTAATTGCGACTGAAAAATCAAATACATTTCATCTAGCAATTTTACATATCAATAAAGGTACACTCCAAGAGGGTAGGTTTACAGCAAAATCTGGCCCTTTATTATATAGCTCAATTAATTAGCACTGAGTTCGATTGCACTTCTATTCACGCAGCACAACTAAATCCAGTGGTTTGTTTCGCTTGAGACGTCGGATTTCACCTTCGTTGTCCAAAACGTAGAGCATCTCCGGGTTCACGTGTTTGCGGAGGCGATGTTCATGCTTCCTTGCGTATTTTGCAATAATTTCATAGACTGTCTCCATCCTCAAATCTCGATGAATATAATCGTTTCGCATGTACCAAGGGGCTCCAACTATACTTCTCAGTATTTTATTCTGAAAGGTTTGGATTTTCTTAATATTTGATTTCTTGGCACAGCCCCAGATCTGTATCCCATAGGTCCAAATAGGGCGAAGGATCTGCTTATATATAAGCAGTTTGTTGTGAAGAGAGAGATGGGAATTCCTTCCCATTAGCCAATACATCCTTCTGTACTTGATTTTAAGTTCTTCTTTCTTCTTTTCTATGTGTTTATTCCAGTTTAATTTGGAGTCAAGTGTCAAACCCAAGTATTTAACTGCTTCAGTATGCGGTATTTTATTCGAATTGATCTCAACATCCAAGATTGGGACTTTTCGGTTAGTGAAGTTGATGTGGGCTGATTTAGATTCGTTCAGCTTCATTCTCCACATCTTGGTCCATTTACAAACCTCAGTAGTAGACGTCTGTAGTTTGCGCGTTGCAGCTTCTATATCATCTCCAACAGAGAGGATAGTCGTATCATCTGCAAAGGTGGCAACAGTTGTGCCTTCTTGTTGGGGTAAGTCCCGTGTGTACAGGAGGTAGAGTACTAAACAACACAATGAGGGAGTATAATAACAATATTAAAAGTCATAAAATCGTATATCCCAAATCCCCGAGGAGAGGACCACGTCGCTTGCCCTGGGAGACGCTTCCCCCCGCTGGGGCCCTCCTTCCTTCACTGGCGGGGTCGGGGGGAGGGGGGGGGGGAGCAGGTCGGTTGCCCTGGGAGACGGGGGCGAGAATTCCACCCGCCCAGCGTTACCACCCCCTGAAACGTCGATATACTCTGATAAGCTGGTTTTTATATAGTGTGATTATCCCCATCATAAGTCCACAGGTTGGTAGGTGTAAAATATTGGTGGGATATGGGGAAAGTGCAGCTGGTCCTCATTATTTATTCCAGTTTCGCCCAGTCGGGTAGAAATATAAATCAATTGCGCTGAGTTTCAACTCAGAACATAATGAAAACTCTGGTGTAGTTCCGTTTGGGCCCCCATTTTCAAAATCGGTTGGTTCCTGCACTTTTTCGTCAAAACACGAATTTTGCTATGGTTTTGGAAATCACTGAAATCTTCCTTTTACCTTGCTTAAACGACAACTTCCCTCCTCCAGTGAACATGAGGGGGCCAGCACGGAACTAATAGACAGGTAGAAAGTTCCGTACGCCCCCCCACGCTTTTCGTGAGTGGCTAAGAGGAATTATGAGCTCTGCGTTGTTGAGGTTAGGGTGTATTCTACGTAAGTAGAACTCACTCCTGTGAGAGGGATGGGGAATAACGCTCTCGTGCCTCAGATGACGAATGTAACCTAAAATGCGAAACTCCGAGTAGAAGGAACTCACTTTTGTGAAAAGGAAAGAAAACAACCTGAACATGTGAATTTGAGGAAAATCAGTGAAACTAACTACACCATGTCATTTTACGTCCTTTTCTCACACGCAATTCTACGTGAGTTCTACTCGAAGTTTTGAGTTTTACATTCAGCTTCCATAGAACTACAGAGGGTTGTTTCCCTCCGCCCAATCACCCTAAATCAATCCCAGAGGATTTCATGAGTGAAAAATGGTGTTTTTGGAGAACACGAACAACTCGAATCACATAAAGTTCTATTACAAGTAGCTACAAAGTTAAAAAATATAAACAATTCGAAGACAAAGTTGGGTCTTGTACGCAAGTCTTGTATTTAAGGGATCTAAAAAACATTAAATGTTTTTTGAAATTTTCAAAACAGGTAACCTTCTGCAACATGTTCATTGCACAACTAAATTAATCAGGTGGTAAGGCACATGTTAGACTAATAAGTATATGCAATTTTAACTGAAACTTTAAGGTAAAAAAAATATTCTGAAAAATGCATAAATATTAATAATAAGCGCTCTATCACCTGTGAATCACGCACACTACAAAGCTTAGTAGAAATTCAAATCATGAATGCAAGCCAAATGAATGATATTGAATAATAAACCCTAGTGAACGAATTTGCAGCGTTTTTTTGGTTAACAAAATCCGGGGTCAGTTCTCTCCTTCATTTTACCCGGCTCTTACACCCTTGTTAACTTGACTGATATCATATCAGAAATATCAAAGTGGCTTCATTTTCCTAACCAAGTGGTGGCAAAGCAGCATATTTTGAGATATTGTAGGCTTCCCGCGAAACCTCAACTTCGGCAGAAGCGCCCTAAGGTTTTATTCAACAACACCTTTATTTATTTGATTGATTCACTATATCAACGAATAGGAATTGAATTAAATATTTCCATACTCGTTCATTGAGCATGTACGCATTGATTTAAAATACAGCCTCCATAAGTTAACTGCACAACAATTTATATCTTCCTTGGGTTCACCTTAACAGACACCAAAGAACCAAGCAAACCCATAAAAATTAACTTACAATAAACAGAGATTGATATGACCGGAATGATAACTGGTAATTCTGAAAATACCTATATCGGTGACATTTTGAGAGGAAGAAGCTGATAACTTCACATTTTAACCCCACTGTAGTGTATACGGCTCTCGACCAGGTGTTTGTTAATTTGAAAATAAGCGGAAGGCTATGCCGGAAGCGTAGTTCACAAAAAATTCACAGCGCTAGCTGTGCCTCGCGGAACGAGCTCCGGCGAGCCTCTCCTTGTTTCCGACCGACCAAACGGGTTTCTTTACAATCCGGTCACCAGAGACTAGCATGAGAGACACCGTCCGGTTCTCCTTTAAAAGGCAAAGGCTAACAAGCTCGAAATTCCCGACAAACCACAGAGAAGACATTAAAAAAAAAAGAAAGTAAAAAAACCTTCCGAGAGTTTTTCAACCGGTTTCGCGCGTCGCCGTCACGGAACGAGCTAATTGCTCGACCGTTCTGTGGGGGAACAACCGACATTAACATGATCGCACACATCTTGGCGCCTGGCTAGCGAATGAATTTCGTCATAAGAAAAGAACCCGGCCCTGTTTTTTCGTTTTTTATCTGTTTCTTTTTTGGAAGGACCGAGAGATCCAGACCTTTGACACGCAGTAAAACCTAAGATATTGGGCAACCCGATGCGATCCCGTTAATGTTGTGGGATGACGGGCTTTCGGTGATCGCAGAGCTCTCTGGAGGGGAAAAAACTTACTTGATTTTCCAATAAAATTACCTTGACGGCGAGAGGAAAAAGAACCGGTGGCGGAAGCGGTGATCGACAGCAATTAATAATATATTACCTAATGGCACCAATCAATGAAGTGATAACCACTAGGCGATTGTTAGTAGGATTCCTTGTCGTACGACGCACGGCATCTACGATCACGTGTGATATTATATCGATAAAACTGATCAGATACCAAATATCGTAGGCTACACAGGGTTTTAAACTGAGGAACCTGCCACAGGCTAGGAATAGATTCTACAACTCATTCTTGACAAAACGTTACCTATTCCCAGAAATTTTGTTTAATAGACTCTGTTTTAGAGTTATTTCGATTTTAAGATTTTTCTCTTCTTCGATCTTAATTTACTACAACGCCCATACGTACTTGAGGAAATTCAATTTTGATTAAACCGTTGGAAAGAGTGTTGCATTTTTTATCTCCCTAGTGTACCAAACAAATAGGTATTTTAGGTTGGTTCAATTGGTGAACAATAATGGAAAAAGAGAGTTTTGTAGAACCGCCAGAATAATCACTTTTTGTCATACTCTGTAGGTCTAATGAAATTCCAACCTTCAAATTAGCTTGTAGTCTTAAAATATGCGCCAGACTTTCAGCTTTTCCAAAGGTGTACTAAAAATTGCTTCAAGCATGAAACAATCGTTCTTTTTTTTCGTGAAAATATAGTCAACTTTCTATTTGACCACGTCTTTACTGGGTCTGTTTGGTATACGTAGGCATTGGTGTAGTTTCCTGATGAGATACTTCACGTGCTTACTCCAAGTAACCTTGCTGTCCAAGAGAAGTCCTAAGTAGCGCACCTCGTGGCATTGTGGACCCTCCATCTCTCACACCAATTCTTTGTGTCGTTGATCCTACTCTCAAGATCCTCCTCAGATGCCCCAAAGGAATCGCCTTTTTCCAAAGCTATGTCATCCTCTTACTGTGCGGACATAGAGTTGATTGCAAGTGAAGCAGGAACATCGTGAACGTACACGAAATACAAACAAATTCGAAATACAATACGAAATGGAACGTGCACACTGCACGTTGGAGGACGTCAAGCTAGTTCGTTTTGCAGACATTTTCCTCGCATATCGTTGATAAACCCGGTCGTTTCCCAGGACCTCCGCGAAGAATCAGGAGGGAATGCGGGATGACGGGATTATGCCACTTCCTGAGTCGGGAACAAAGGAGTGACGGCATGAATAGTAAAAATGCGACTCTCCCTGGCAACCTTTCAACTTTCCATTTCCAAGACGGAAACATCGGCGTTGCGGCGTGGGTATTAGGTACGGTCAGACTTCCACCTCCTCGGCGACAATGATAGTACATGACGGATAGTTGGCAAACTACATTCTCAATTATTCAGAAAATTACTGCTAAAACCGAACTATTATAGGAATTATGATGGCTCTTACTAAAATAAAATACTGTAACGTTGATAAAGTTGGCAAGCAATAGTGGATTCTATCCTAATGGTTTTGATAGCTGTAATATGTCCCTGTGATCGTCAAATCGTATCTTTGACAGTAAAATTGAGATTAAGCTGCTGAAGATGATGAGGCTTCTATCTATTGTTGTTGGTACCAACTTATTGTTGTACAAATAGTTGTGATATCCATCTAACGACCTATGCCTAGGGCAAGCAACAGTGGACGCTATCCCAATGATTGTGGCTATTCTTGGAGTAAACCACAGAAGAGATAGTAGATACTTGGTGCTAGCTTCGGAAGGGGGGGGACTGGACTCGGACAATGTAAAGGGGCCCGGATTTTCGGTCGTTTGAAGGTTTAGAAGCTCCGTTGTTTAATTTTAATTTGGGTTGGAAGTATTGATACAGAATTAATAATCCATCATTCTCCAATTTCCTCAATGGTTACAGGAGTTCGCAGACTGTTTTTTTTTCGAGGGCGCGGCATTTTGTCTCTGGGTTCGAACTCTCTCTCCACGGCAGTACTTGGAGCAAGCTGTAGTAGATTCTGTCCAAATAGCCGTGGTACCTAATAGGTGACCCGAAGTTCTGTATTCCGTCATATCGTATTCAAGAGTTCAGCCAAATCAATAAAGTTGTACCAAAGCAGCATGGTATGTACTAGGTACGTCTGCGGCAAGTGATGGCGGATGCTATCCAAATGGAGTCAATTATTATTAACTAAATTAAGTTAATAACTTGTTCGTACAGTAGAATTTAGTAGAGATAATTTCGTTTGAATGCGCGATAACGTGGCTTTTCCTATGAAAATCGACGTTTTAACGAAAGATTGACTTTTCATGTTATAATCAAGTGCAACATTAGAGCCCCTGTCAATCCTTTGAACTCTGAGTTACTTGACTTCTTCTATGGAAGAAAGTAAATAGATTCAGGTTCGTACAAAACAGTTAAGTAAACTTCAACTTCATGTTCATGTTTGTTACTGATGATGACCTAAACGTCGAAATCGATTTAATTGGGTACTAATTTTTTTCGTGGAAATTTAGACAACGTTCTACTTTACTCCGTTTTTATTGAAATGGGTTTCCATAACTTCGTCGTTAGTGACATAGTCGGTAAAAAGACCATACTGAAAAGAAAGCGACGACAAGGATCTTTTCCCATATAAGCTCAAGCACTGTAAGCACTGTAGACTGGTAAAGGGCAAACACTGGGTGGCACGCGAAGTCCACGTTTCATGTTAGTTAGATATGTAATCTATTAAGTATATTACAATTGCTAGCAAAACTATAATGTTGATTTTCAAACAATAAAGTTTACATTTGAAAAAAACAAAAATAGTATATACAGGCTGTTACAAGAACGACGAAACTTCGGGGATCGATTCAGCAACTAATTTGCAACGGCTTTTACCTACCTCATAGCAATTTTTTTGAGCCCTCACCTTTTTTTCACCGTTTTTTGGGTCCTTTCTGATTACTCACATCAAATCACTCGATGTTGATTATGGTTTTGTTTTTCTTGCTGTATCCATGACAACCGAATTCTTAGCAGATATATACTATTGCCCACATAGGAGCGACCCTGAGGTTTTCTGAAGACCTCTGGGTCTGGCAACGCCGCTCAAATCTAAGCCTCCAGGTAGTGGCCTGACGGCTCGCATCGGACCCTAATTACGGTGCGGTACTTACGTCTTATGCAATTCGAATGTGATTTAATAGTTAATTCGATCACCAGAATCTTGATGTACATGAAAAAAGGGGCACAACGAGTACAAATTTGAACTGGAAAAACATACCTAGACGTTATGTAAAAATACCTAATGGCGGTTTTCGTCAAACTCAAACAAAAACGCTGCAAGTTCTTTCACTGGGGTTTATTATTCAATTGGCTTGCGTTCATGATTTGAATTTCTACTAAGCTTAGGAGTGTGCGCATTTCACAGGATAGAGCGATTATTGAATTTCAGGAGATATGCATGGGCACGCAAATCT
Organism: Creontiades dilutus; assembly: GCA_031894815.1. Taxonomy (NCBI): domain Eukaryota; kingdom Metazoa; phylum Arthropoda; class Insecta; order Hemiptera; family Miridae; genus Creontiades; species Creontiades dilutus. The sequence goes on from JAVIWC010000557.1 coordinate 166,160, forward strand.
GTTCTCAACCAAAATACCTATTTGGATTGATCAGTTGATCATATTTGTGTGCCTTCTGAAATTCAATAATCGCTCTATCCTGTGAAACGCGCACACTCCAAAGCTTAGTAGAAATTCAAATTATGAACGCAAGCCAATTGAATAATAAACCCCAGTGAAAGAATTTGTAGCGTTTTTTTTTTTTATTGAACTCATCCCCCCCCCCCCCCTCTACAATAAAAACATCCATAATTTATCAAGTCCTTTAGGATTTATCAATCCAAATAGGAGTTTTGTTTGAGAACCGATTTACGTGGTCTAGGCATATCTCCTGAAATTCAATAATCGATCTATCACCTGTGAAACACGCACACTCCGAAGTTTAGTAAGATTCAAATCATGAACGCAAGCCAATTGAGTAGTAATAAACCCGAGTGAAAGAATACTTATTTACCCCAGTAATAATATTGAATAATAATCCCCAGTAATAATATTTACCTATATATTATCAGCGTTTCATACATATCAGAATGCTTCAGCCCGTGTATCGGCTATAAACTACAAGTATCCACATCGGCTATCACTCCAGTAACCACATTCACTACAACTCGACGCTATCGGCCGGACATCACTAGGTTACAAACAAACAATAATAAGCGAAAAAACGCAAATGTTGGCACCATAAATCGGGCCATACATCGAGAATGGTTTGACCTACGGACGTGGGGAAGGGCTCATTCGATTCCTCATGGTATGTTCTACAAATAGGAAAATATTTAGGCCGATTCGACTAGTTTTGAGGTTTTCAGGGATTTTACAAAAATTTTACAGCCCTTAAAGGGCACTTTAAATTGAGTGAGGGAGCTGGCTCAAGAATTGGGGCGTCGTCGGACCAAGATGGATTTTTCCTGAAAATTTCAGATTTTTTGCTCCAGCCGTTTCGGAGATATCGTGCGTACGGCGTACGGCGGACGGACGGAAATTTTTTTATTGCAGATTCGGATTCTACACCCTTTGAAGCGTAAACCATAAAATTTTCAGGGGGGGTTAGAATTTTTTTCCAGAGCGATTACAATGGTTTATTATTGAATAATAAACCAAAATGGGGTTTTCCCATGTCGTGTTCCATGTAATTTTGGACGCTGAAGCGATTGGAGTGGGTCCCAAACGATTGACCCAGAACGAGGAAATCCATTTTCATGGAGTAAATTGTGCAAAATGACATCATTTCCGTACTTTTTCGAGCCCCATCCCATCTGACAGGGTTGGATCAAAGAAACACGAGTTTAAGTGTAATAAAGTTCGACACAAGAATAATAAACCCATGTGTAATCCAATTTGCAACGTTTTTTTTGCAATTTATTACACTTTTGCAATACGGCCACACACTTGTTTTATAATTGATATGAAATGTACACTTGTTTTCCTCAGAACGACGAGAACGTTTTGAATCTCACTAAAAATTACATTTTTCAACAAAAGCAACTAAAACGTGTGAGGTGATGGAATGGTATAGTTGCCCCTTCCGAGCAGGTGGATGCATCAAGTAATGCTCCGCCACGCTCAGATGATGATTCAGACGCTTGCAGGCGTCCAACTCATCTCCCAAGGCGGCAGATTCTAAAATCGGGAAGGGGCCAACTAACCATATCCATCACAAACGTCTTGCGTTAAGAGGGGAAGATTGAAAGGGGCTTTACTGGTGCTAATGAGGGATAGTCGGCGGAGTTAGAGGGTCCGCTGCGGTGTTGCCACCTGATGGCGGGGAAGGGGTTTTCGTCCCGGCGGTCGGGGGTCGCTCCTATATGGGCAATGCTTTGCCAAGGCACATTAGAGTTACTTTTTTGCCTGCGTCCAAGTCTGAGTTAATTCCATCCGTGACCTTGAATAAAACGTCCTGTGTATCGAAACCTTTTCTAAATCCAAATACGTGGTGATTTGGTTCGTTTGGTAATTGGTTTAAGCGTGAACGTGGCTATGTGACACTTTCTGGCATTCATTTTTATTGTTAGGCCCAGTGCGTATTGTCGCTTACAAGGCTTTAGTAGGTTGTTTGAGTTGTTGTTTAATATTCTGTTACTCCATTCTTTTTGTTTGTGATGTTCCTTTTTTTCATGTTTTTCAAGTGGATTTTTTTCTTGGATCGACAGGATCTGGCATTGTGGGGACGTTAACGGGACTCCTGCGTTTGGGGAGATAAGAATAATAGTAAGTGGGTTTTGAAATATTGCGTGAGATAAATTGGAAGTTTTTTCATCGATTTTCCAGTATCCAAGATTCGGTATTAAATACCGAATCAATACAAATCAATATTTCGAATACCGAATCAATCAATACAAATACGTATCAATACAAATTTTGTATTGATGAGGTCGGTAAAAGAAAGTGAGATTGTCGTTTGAAATAAAAATAGAACGAGTTACTGAGATAAAAGCTCTGTGGGTGTGAGCGAGTGTGGCGTAACGATCGGTCAAAGCCATTAGCATGAACATAACCCCCTCCCCTTCCCACCATAGACATCCCCAGTCCCTCGTCGCTCACTATAACCACTCGTGTAGCCTAACTACGAGTGTGTTTGCGGGAGCGAGAGAGAAGGGAGACGGCGCGTGAAGCGGGACGGAACGAGAAGGGGAGACCGTAATCAGATAAACACAACAATGAGGAGGATGACAGGGCTGGCAGTTCAAGGGCGACGCTGCAACACAACCTTTTCTGGCGCTTGACGACGAGGTGATGGTGAGGAGAAGTAGTGGGGGGAGCAGCCCACTAGGACTCCTCCTCCTCCCTCATATCCATCGTAACTCAACCCCCCCCCCCCACTACCACCACCACCTGATCACCCCTACAGTCAGTCACAAGACTCCAATCACCTTTTTAGGGGTCGTTCACCTCTTGTCCGCCGCTAGTCACCTTTTTGCCTCCCACCCCCCTCCGCATCCATCGCCGTCCGTCCGACACGACCCATTACCGCGCTCCTTCGCTCCTTGTCCAGCACAACTGCCCTACCAACCTGGTCCGGGAGTTCGGAGTTGTCCCGGAGCGGAAACGCAATATCTCCATCTTTCTCGCTTTCGACGTCGACCTTCAGTGAACTGGGCCGATATGGTTTTCTGTAGATCATCAACACTGTATCACTCATAGTATCCCAAAACAATTGTACACTCTTCTTCGTAACAATTTCAGCATTGCCGTAGAGAAAACTCTGCCCATAAGACGCTCAGTAATAATGTCATTACTGCTTCATTCCACTCTAACCCTACACCGTCAGTTACTATGTCAATATTTCCTTCAGTAACGTGTTTAAAGCTAAACATTTTGTGGCTGAAGATTTCTGAAACTATTTTCGAATGGTTGGAATTTGTTCGACACGCTACTAGAATTGGTTACTCCTTACTTATAGAGACAAAACTATCATGAGGCAGTCTGTAACCGTCAAGGAAAGTTTAGCTGTCACGTTAAGATACCTGGCAACTGGGAGGAACTTCGAATATTTCAAATTTTCAGCGACTATATCAATTAGATTTGCTGTAACAGAAACATGTGAAGCGCATATCTACGTGCTGCAGAACTACATTAAATTAAGCCAAGCCAATTTTTCGAGTGAACAGGTAAGAGATTTAATCATTGTCCTGACAAATCCCTTCGTAGGTTTCAATGAAAGACCATAGGAGATCTCAATTTTCACAAGTTACCCCCTCGTTCTCTTCTGATGTTTTATCGTAGCCCTCCATCGTTCGCAGATGATCACTGTGGAGAACTTGTTCAGCTGAGTAATGAAAGTGAACTGACGTCAACTACCCTACACTACCAGTAATAATGACAGTACTCCCTGCCCTCCCAAGTAATTATGCCTCAATATCAGAAAATCCGGATGTCTATCATTCCAGCCCGTCATTCCATCATTACCAACCCTAGACGACCAATATTACTGTCATTCTGATAAGGTATTGACATTATTATAGATCGTGTAAAGGCCGCTTCATAGTTCTATTTAGTATCAATGACACATAACGTATAGCAACCCATAAAAATTGTACCCTGTTCTTCCTAGCAATTTCTTGAATACCATAGAGAAAAATCCGCTGACATGGGCTCTCTATAGTATCACTGATACTGTTTCGGTTTTAGTATTCCAAAACAATAGCACTCTCTCCTTCACAACAATTTCTATAATAATTGAGTATAGAAATCTAATCCCTGATCATCAATTCGGATTCAGAGAGCAACATTCCACAATTGACCAAGTACATCGGATCACCAGTATGATGGAGAAATGCTTCGAAGAGAAGACAATCTACTCAGCAGTGTTCTTCAGAAGTGAATACGATCTAGTCTCAGCTTCAGGGATGTGTGAATCCTCCTACGAATGAAGGTGAGTGAGGTTCATTCTAGAAACCAGTACCTATATAACTACAAGGTCTGTCTGCTCTACTAAACGATGGATTTATAGTAACCATAATTGATGCAGCGGGCGGGAGCCAAGGAGATCGGTCTGAGCGGGACTAGGAAATCTTGCACCATATTGATCATATTGATGTAGACCTCGTGGAGAAAGATTCTGAAGAGGTAATTTTACAGCTCCAGTTTTTATCAAGTCGTTATAAAATGTCCCCTGAATTCTCTTGTCATATCAGACGCCAAGATTTGTGAGGTAGAGGCAGAAGAACCGTCTCTTCGAAGTTGAGACGTTCGAGCCCGCCTCGGGGGCTTCGCTCTCAACTCGTTTTTTCGCCGTTGGACTGTAGATCCGGCGATAATTCCCAGTTCGGCCGCTCAGTCACGTTCCCGCTCGTTTGGCGAAGATCACCGAGTGCAAGGCAACAGTCGATGCAAATCAGTTCTTTTTGTTCCTCCCTCCTCTTTTCTCGACATTGTCAAAGCCAACAAAAGCTTCTCCCAGTACCCTCGTAATGCGCTTCACTTAAAAGTATTTTCAGAGGAGGTTTTAACCGGTGTTTAACGAGTCTTAAACTGTTCGGTTTGTCCTACAAATCCCATTTACAATTTGAGAACAAATAAACGTCTTGTGGATGTCTATTGAAGGTAATCGAGTGGTTGATAGTCTGTTTACAGTGCGCAGCCCATAACTAGCGTATCCCTTCAAAATACGCTTGATATTTGACACTAACAGTCGTTTTCATCGAAATAGAATTTGGAATAAGTCTGTTTCTACTGCTGGAAAGCGGAATATGTCATTTAGGTTGCCGTATTCTACTTCGTTTTAGTCACTTAATAATTACGTATTTATCTATGACTAGACTAACATGTCTGTACTGTTTGCTGCATAATTACAAGGAGTCACACCGATCAGCTGAGTTATCCTTCCGGCTAACATCTTCCCTATTCAATCTGCAGTGGTGAAAATACGAACGAGCTTATTTAAGCACACCTTGAATATAATCGAAAAGTACCATAGTAGATGTAGGGACGCTTCATCAAGCGTATTTCCTAGATAGTTTGATTGGCCATTACAGAAAATGAATTAGTGGTGAGGTGGCGTTTCTTAATACCTAAAACGGCCAAAAAACTACATGTACCTATTAGCAAACTCCTAGGAGTTGGAGGTTGATTTCAATCCATCATTATCTCCTCAATCTCTAATCAGTACTCGTCATGCACTTTTTTTTAAAAATGCCCCTCAAAGGTGGTCGGCCCTTGGGATTAGGGAAATAGAGGATGATGAAGGAGGAAGGAAGGGTTGAAAGGAAGTGCTCCTATAAAATGACTACCACTTAAGCAAAAGCCTCGTCAGCAGGTAGGGATACCACCGAGTAGTCCTGATTAGATACCCAGCTCAAGTAACTCCGTGGCACTTTTCCCGCACCACACTCCGAGCCATGACACGGTCTCAGCCGTAACCTTGATGTTATTAGGTTCCACTAATGGCAACGGTATGTGGCCTCTTGCCACGGTCACTCGGCATATAATACAGACTGTCAATCACAATAAAAATCATATATTTACCAACGTGGTCATTTTCATTCAGTTGGAAAATGTAAAGCGGAGTGGAAATTAAAGCGGTGTATGGTGTGTCCAAAAAATATCAGTATAATGTTGTCATCACGACACTCCACAAGTCACATTTTCTCTCAATCTTGGAGGATGCATTAGTTCGGACCCCATAACATCCATAACCCACAAATTAAATAATATTTAATTATATATTATCCCACAGGATGCAGTGAATTTCGAGCTCTTGAGTGAGAAATATTGTCCATACTGCCCTTAGATCAGGGGCGGTTCGGCGGACTTGAGCTGTTTCCCTCCATCGACTGATCCTGGGCATAGCCATGGGCAATGTGAATTTCATGGACATCCGTCATGATGCCTGTTCCACTAGCCTCTTTGTGGATATAGTATTTTTCCCATTAATTATCTCTACAATCGGCAAATGTGCAGAATGCGGCGGTTCATGAATCATGAGATTGAGAAGTTCCCGTACTTGGATATTTTCTCGGAGTCCCTGGAGTGGTATAGAGTAGGAAACTGGGTAGCAATGAGGCATTTTTAGGACGGCCCTCCGAAGCAAGGCTCGCATATTAGAATTAACCGAGGGGGGAAGAGTCAACCCAAACATTAGAAAAATGAAAAAATGTAAACTAGGAAAAAAGTAAACTACATAGAAGCCAGCGATTCTAAAACGATTTTCACAATTGTTTTTACGTTCAATTTAATTTTACTCTACTTATGCAGCCAATCCGGAAATTTCGAATTCCACGAAGGAAAAAGCAACAGCATTGTTACGAAAACAGAAAAGTTGGAGTAAAATAAGAGAAGTATTAAAGTAAAGCAAGCAGCAATCGAACAAAAACGAGAATAGAACCGAAATGAAAACGGTTTTTGGTTTTCACTGTCATCATGTTATCACCAACATTTAAGGTCGATCCACACATATCCTTGACGTGACGGCACCGTTGCCCTCCGTGGTCCGTATCCTCCGATGACATCCGTGATAAATGTTTCTCTGCCATTCACACAGTACTGTACCTTTCCGTGTCAGTGTCAAATAAGAGATGCATTTAAAGATTATTTTGCTTCAGAAGCAGGATCAGTTCCATGGAAAAATCATCAAGCTATTGGAGGTCGAGATGATCAATGATTTCATCAATGACGTTTTTTACATCCTTACTTGAAAATTAGTTCATTATGTTCGCATACGTTTTTTTATTACGTATTTTGACAATAGAAAACTTGAAAACTCACCATCGGCATTCATTTTGTGGCTAATTTCCAGAAAAATTCTTCCGTTCCAATCGGCTTTCAGGTATTTGGGGTCTTTCATATTATACAGGGTGTCTACCTTTCAGGTGGACCAAACTTTAAGGATCGATTCTACAACTAATTTGCGACAAAAAGTGCCACATAGACTTTTTTTCTTAGAGGCTTCGTTTCTGAGTTATTAACGATTTAAGTTTTTTTCGTATTATCGACTTTACTTCACTAAAACAGCCATAACTCCCTTGTTTTTGGAGTAATCTCAAATTTGAGGAAACCGTTGGAAAGAGCGTTAAATTTCCTATCCGTTTAGTGTGAAACGCTATTTTTTAAAGCCATTTTCTGAAGTAAAAAAATAAGCCAAAGTCAAAGTTTTAATTTTTTTTTTCGAAAATCAACACTTTTCAGGCTAATTTATAGCCTGTAATAAATTGGAATATTGGTGTGCACTCAACGGAAAAAACTAGCCCAAGACCTCAGTTTTCCAACGGTATCATCATTTTTCTCTTTACATTTGAATAAACCTCGTAAAATGACGTTTTGATGCGAAAAAGGAAGGATTTTTCGTTAAAAATCGCAATTTTTCACAAACATTGACTTTTATCCGATATGAGTATTCTCGATTGTACCTATTAATTTTTCCGTTATGATTCTTAATTTTTTGAAATCCTGAACTCCAAATGGTGACACTTTTGATCCATCGCGGCCGCCTCAAAACGGACTAATGCGATACCTGTCTACCAAATGAAAAAAACGGTTGAGCGAATGAAATACGCGTAGGTACATCTTCTCGGAAAAATACCAGTTTCATTTTTTTTCCATTTCATATCACAAAATGAAACTAAAATGTACGCGTATTTCATTCGATCAACCGTTTTTTTTCATTTTTTAAAATTGCGATTTTTAACGAAAAATCCTTATTTTATCGCATCATAACGTCATTTTACGAGGTTTATTCAAATGTAAAGAGAAAAATGATGATACCGTTGGAAAGCTGAGGTCTTGGGCTAGTTTTTTCCGTTGAGTGCACACCAATATTCCAATTTATTACAGGCTATAAATTAGCCTGAAAAATGTTGATTTTCGAAAAAAAATTAAAACTTTGACTTTGGCTTATTTTTTTACTTCAGAAAATGGCTTTGAAAAATAGCGTTTCACACTAAACGGATAGGAAATTTAACGCTCTTTCCAACGGTTTCCTCAAATTTGAGATTACTTCAAAAACAAGGGGGTTATGGCTGTTTTAGTGAAGTTAAGTCGATAACACGAAAAAAAAACTTGAATCGTTAATTACTCGGAAACGAAGCCTCTAAAAAAGAAGTATAAGGGGCACTTTTTGTCGCAAATTAGTTGTAGAATTGATCCTTAAAGTTTGGTCCACCTGAAAGGTAGACACCCTGTATAACTGGGGGCCTTTCCTGATAGCTGATGATAGCTCGTCGTTCATATTCCAAAATGAGGTACCTACACTCAGAAAATTCAAAGACTATCAAGAGAGCGGACTCGTTTCCACGTCCGGTAAAGCATAAAATATCGGCGGGTCCGCATTTTTTGTTTTCAATGATGATACCGGAAGGGCACTGTGAGCGGCGGAGCGTCACAGTGCCGTTCATGTCTGAACACGCTTCGTCTTTCCCACTTAGTTTACTAAGAATTTCGTCGGCCGATATATATTTTTTTCACTGATGGTCACCGTACAGTACGTCTCGTTGCGTCACTTCCCGGATATGGGTGGATCGACCTTTATACGACTTGAAGAAGGTATAGCCTGCAAATACCTTCTTCATGTCGAATAAATCATCATTTAAATTTTAAATTGATGGTTATTGTTGACAGTATAACCATTGATTACATAGATTAAACCTGTTTGTTCAAATCAACGTACAAATTTCTAGTTCCATAAAAACAATGATCTACATTAACCACGGTTGAGGATCGTTGGTGAAACACGCCCTTTCGTTGGAAGATTTGACAGGAGATTCAATTAGCCGGCTGGACTACCAAGTGGTAGCTTTCCAATTACGGGGACGAATATTTTTGAAATATTTTGCAGTGATTAATAAGCAGTTTCTCGGTGGCCGCGGCTAACTGCTCCACATCTGGTCGCATCCACTTCCATCTGGTTTCCCCACCGCCCGAACTCTCGGGTGAGCCGCATGCAACCAATGAACCAAATAACCCGATCTTCCTGCGATTACGACCCGTCGGTCAATTCTCTTGAGATGTCACTTGGTGCTAATATGACGTTTTGGAGGCTTGAATCTTGACATCGTTTTAGAATCGTATACGTGACAAAGTAAACAATTCAAAGAGTACCACAAATATAATGGGTAAGACTCAAAAATCTCGATTTCAATTGTTTGTCAATGTTTTCAAATGTGTGGTATTAAAGACGCGTACACTCACCAATAGTAACAAGACCGCATAAAGTTACAACACACTTACCTGCAAAAATAAAATTAATAACAATTAATTAACAACAAACTTAACGCCGAAATTTGTGGCTCAGTGTTCAGAAGTGAGAAAACATTTATAGCCAGAATTCAAAACTGAACAGCTGATCTGCTTACCTGAATCAAGAGACCGTCTGCTAAACTCGGTATAAAAACGGATTTGAAATTGTATCATATGCAATACAGATAAAAGTACAATAAAAATTCTTCGATTGTAAACATCTGCTGAATGGTACATGATGCTATTTAGGGCACGCACAGTATGTAAGACCCAAATGTATATGAAACAGATTGAACGAAGTTTCAATTTTTCAAACGATTCAATCTTTCAATGCAGTTCAATTTTAATAATATCAACTGTATCATATTTAATATTTCAAATATTAAAAATATAAATACTTAAAATCATTAATTAAAAAAAATGTACTTAATGTATTAAATTTAAACTCTTGGATTTGATTGAAAAGATGTACCTCCTCTGCCTTATGACATCCTTTGTAACTTCATCCATTAGTTAAGTTTGTATTTGGTTTATCATGTTCAATAATAACTCTTTGTAATCTTGAGGCAAAAATTTGTTATAACCCCTCCGTCAAATTTTGTCATTTTATAAGTTGAGACGCAAAGATTCCAAATCTGAAATGTCCGTCTACCTTTAGAGCTATAAAATACCTTCGAACGATTTAAAAACGCTGCAAATTCTTTCACTGGGGTTTATTATTCAATTGGCTTGCGTTGATGATTTGAATTTCTACTAAGCTTCGGAGTGTGCGTGTTTTACAAGTGATAGAGCGATTATTGAATTTCAGGAGTTATGCATAGAGCACGTAAATCTGTTCTCAACCAAAATACCTGTTTGGATTGTTCAGTTGATCATATTTGTGTGCCTCTATCACCTGTGAAACACGCACACTCCAAAGCTTAGTAGGAATTCAAATCATGAACGCAAGCCAATTGAATAAATAACCCCAGTGAAAGAATTTGTAGCGTTTCATGCGTATCAGAATGCTTCAACACGTGTATCGGCTACAAAGCCTTATAGGAGTTCACTCCAGTATCCACATTACTACATCACTAGGTTACTGCGATGAAAACATAAACCAAAAAATGCAAATGTTGGCACCATAAATCGGGCCTTATATCGGGAATGGTTTGAGCTACGAACCTGGAGAAGGGCTCATTCCATTTCTCATGGAAAGTTCTTCAAAAAGAGTCCAAATTTAGGCCGCTTCAACTTTTTTTGAGGTTTTTAGGGATTTTACAAAACTTCGACAACCCTTACAGGGCACTATAAATTAAGTGAGAGAGCCGGCTAAAGAATTGGGGCATTGTCGGACCAATATTGATTTTTCCTGAAAATTTCAGATATTTTGCTCCAGCCGTTTGGGAGAAGTCGTGCGTACGGCGTACGACGTACGGCCAGAAAATTTTCTATAGCAGATTCGGATTCTACAACCTTTGAAACGTAAACCATGAAATTTTCAGGGGGGTTAGCATTTTTTTTTTTTCAAGAGCGACTACAACGGTTTACTTATTATTGATTAGGTAATAAACCAAAAAAATGTAACCACAATGGGGATGGGAGACTTCTGGTTTTTCAATATGGCGACCACAGAGTACCAGATATAATGGAGACGGTCTGATGAAGGAAGTGACCTATTCTCGTTTCTGAGAAGTACGGTAACCAACATTGTGACATAGAAATTATGTATATTAGGACTAGAAATAATTTATAAGGCCAAACAACTTTTACTGGATCAGCTAATACCAATTTTATATCCGAAATGTCGATAATATCGGAACATCTCTATAGCCACACAAGTTTATTTTTCTAAATTTCCAAAAAAGTCGGTAGTCGCGGTCTCTAATGGATATCTGGTTCCTAATCATGGATATAGCGTGATGTAGTGTTCCGTTGTAGTGTGATTTGTTGATCTACAAAAGAAATAATGGAGTTGAATAGTGATGACTATACGTTGACTAGATTTTAACTTGATCTGAGCTATTTCCGCAGGTGAACTGCGATGTTTAACTTACTAAGATGCTAGAATGTTTATAGTTGACTTACTTGCCAATCAATGTGACGAAGGTGATGTCGCAGATGGACGATAGTTGAAGAGAAGATTTCAAGGAGGAAATGAATGGTTCAGAACACAATTTCACAACGCAAACGATTGCCCATTACCTACACTGCCGACCGCGGATACTCACCGAATTCGTGGGAAAATCAAATTGCAAGCATCTTGCCATTGAAAGATCATAACACTTCACAACCTACCACGAACGCGTCCGAGGGAAGACTGAGAGGGGAATCGTTACGGGGAACCAGCATCCAAAAAGTCTCACTGAGCAGGTCGTGTGCGCAGCAGCCATAGATGGACTTTGGTTGAGTCTGTCCCCCTTCTTACGACATGCGCTTCCGAAAAGGTGGGTAGAAACGCGGTTGCTACTACGCAGGGCGGAGCCTCTGTCACGTAGATTGAACTCCATGGCAATAACGAAAATGAATGAAACTAACTGCACGAAAACTAGGAAAACTTAAAAAGAAAATGACGACACAAAACGAAATGAAACAACAAAAAATGACGGAACGAAACGAGGCCGGCTGCTACACAGGGCGGTAGCGCCCAGCTGCTACACAGGGCGGTAGCGCCCAGGAAACGAGCGGCTCTGGCCTGAAACGTCACTGCGTCACCACTTCCACCGGCGCTCCGCGTTGAGCTCAAGGAGAAAAGACGGTAGGGGTCAAGGAGAAGGGGGGCTCGCAGGAATGACGTCACGTGCACCTTACGATCGGGTAGGTGCTTCTAGAAGCGGCAGGCGTCGGCAGGTGGGTGGCAACGACCGCCGGGCTCCATCCCCACTCCTACGCACCCCAGCTCCCAGCGAGATCGCTAAAAAGTGTTAGCAGCATCCCGTGCTTCCGGTTGTATTTACTTGCTAAAGTGTTCATAATTTCGTTTCTTTCGTTTAGTTTCGTTTCTTACTATTATAAGTGATTATTGGTTAGTTCCTTCCTTTAATATTATCGTGAAATTAACAGTGTGAATAATTGAAAAAATAGGTAAATATTTAGGCCAATTCGACTTGTTTTAAGGTTTTTAGGGATTTTACAAATCTTTAAAGGGCACTTTAAATTGAGTGAGAGAGCTGGCTCAAGAATTGGGGCGTCATCGGACCAACATGGATTTTTCCTGAAAATTTCAGATCTTTTACTCCAGCCGTTTGGGAGATATCGTGCGTACGGCGTACGGACGGAAAATTTTTTATAGCAGATTTGGATTCTACACCCTTTGAAACGTAAACCATGAAATTTTCAGGGGGGGTTAGAATTTTTTTTTCCAGAGCGATTACAATGGTTTATTATTGAATAATAAACCAAAATCAAGTCCTTCAACACATGGACTCCATTTGTGGTTGAGTTGCTCCTAATTTATAGTCACCGATCGCCTGACACTCTCAGCTGCCGTGGGCCAGAAACTGCTCAAAAATTTGATTTTGAAGTACCACGGTGCGTCAGTGATCGGTGAATTCTTTAGGTGATATTCGGAAAAGTATATTTCATATTTAGCACAAGCCAATAATTTTAAAGTTATTTATTTCAACTCCATTTTCCGTGTATGTTGCTAAGGCGCCTGATAAATATACAAAATAAAAGTAGGAGCGTATCATAAGAAAACCACCACAGTTCACATTTTTTTGGATCTTTGCATTGATATTTAAATTCTCCTTATTCTTAGTTGCTCTAAACTGCATTTACGGTGGTACAATAACATCGAGTAAATGCTGAAATGTGTAGAAGGCCGAGGAATCAAGATCTGCCGATGAGTAATCGCTCGAATTTGGGAGCCATCCTATTATAATCATCATAATACAGTGATAATTACAGCGAGCACGTCGCACAGTGATGGCATCTGGGGAATCGGTTATTTCAAATGAGGGAGATGCAAGCGAAAACACAAACCCGGACGTTTCTGAAAAGTCAACTGGGTATGTTAGACTGTCACACATTTACTCTCGTCATGGTACAAGTATATTATAGCCCCGCCAATATCGATTGTATCGATTATCTCAAATACATCGATCCATGTTGTGTCGATGACGGCTCGATGCCTACATATCAAGCCTACATGCCGATATCAAGTTTCAAAATGAATACGAGAATACCATTGTAAGGACACCAAAAAATAAGAGTGAAAGATTAATAATTATTGAAAAATCAGGCAATAGTCTACGGTGCAACCAACGAAAGTAAGCAGAAGGAGCGCTACACTACAGGAATATGTGACCACCATCAGAAGAACTCACTACACAACTGGCTATGTTACCATCAGAGGAACTCACTATAATATTGTTGGTGATAACTTGCAAAGGCATTCGGTTTTCACGGAGGACGGAGTCATAGAAATCTTTGAGATCGTGCATAGGTGATACATGCAAATACGTCTTCACCTTTGTTGTCATGGCGACAAATAAATTGTTACGGCACCAAATAAATATTGAGCCGTCATCGATACCACAAGGATCGATGTATTTGAGATAATCGATACAATCGATATTGGCGGGGTTATGACACTTTTCCCTTGACATTCAGTACTTCAACTGATTGTGATGGATATGGTTAGCTGGCCCTTCCCTATTCTTGAATCCGTCGCCTCATGAGATATGCCAGATACCTTTCAGCGTTTGGGACATCCTCTGAGCGTGGCGGGCATTACCGCATTCAGCTCTTGGAAGGGGCAACTATACCATTAAATCACCTCCCCATGTTAAATGTTAGCATGAGAGTGGTTATGACCACTGGCCCTTCATTTTTGACATCCTGATGCCCCCTTATCCTCGCATCCCCATCATTGCGGGCCATTCCTCCAGTCACTCCCCCCCTCAATATATAAATTATTGAATAAATATTTATGGCAATGCGATTTTCTTTTGCCATTGACGCGTTAACAGCTAATAACCTTTGCTAGTTTATGGCCTCGCGTGTGGGTCATTGGCAAACTCCCACTGCTATAAAAACTCCCTCCTCGTCGGCCAGTCCTATTCTTTCTTCTCTACAACTATAGTTAATAAGTTGTGTGGACCTACCTACCGAATGAAACAACTGTACCGTTCTTGCTGAAACGTGTTTTTTGCTGCCAATTTTCAATTTTAATTTTTGAACTGTCGTAATTTTTGCACATCCTTACCAGATGCGCCTATAATCTATTCCCCAAATGTCTGCCCAATTCTACTTGTTTTTACAGAGATATGCCCAAAAAACAAAATTTCCTGTTCGGTTTTGAAACTGAAACTGTAGTATGTCTGTTTTTTAAACTAATTATACATTTTTAAATGCAAATTACTGTAAAAAGTTACTACACCCTCTCAATACCCGAACTTTGAATACTCTTGGTATTCGACTTACCTAATTAAGCCAATGGATGGGGAACGTGAACTAAAAATAGGATGAACATAAATCAGCCTTTAGTAGAGGGTGTTTCTAAAATAATGGCACTTAGATTATTGAAAAAAAGAAAGATTTTTAAGCTGCTCAAAACCATTATTTACTAAATGCACAACAACTTGCAATACCAATGACTAGTCTCCAGTATTTCTGGAACTAAAAATTCAGTTTTTATTTTAACGTTTAAAAATTCTAAATTAGCAAAAGCTGAAACGAAATGTGCCAAAGTCTATTAACTTATTTCTAACACAATATCGAAGAATATGACCAATTTGAATAACTAAAGATGACTCTAACGTCTAAAATCACAAAAATCAAAATATTTAAAAGCCAAAAAAAGATTTTTTAAAATCAGATGTATTTACGTTTTTGCATTCACCTGCAATGTTGGTATTATCATTAATTGCACTAATTGCGTCTTTAAGATGAACCTGTAGTTGTCCGTTTTTGAAACCGAACCGAAATTTTGACGCGTTATTTCTCATGGTTTTAGTCTAGTTGTGGACCCAATCTTTTGAGAGCATAAAACTGCCAGAAAAAACTTGCAAAAGAAGCGAAAAAATCAGTTTCCGAAATTTTGGAGTTGTCCGGTTTTGATAGGTACCAAACCACTCATGTGACGTTGAAAAAATCTGACGAAGCTGTGATTTAAAAACTCTTGCAAAATTAATAAACCCATTTTATAGGTCAAATTATGAATAATTACTTTAATAATAAGTATTAAATTAAATTAAATAATTTCTGCTCATTCTAGACGAAATTACACGTCTCCCGGGGAGATTGAGTGTAGTGTGTTACAGACATTTCTAGTAATTGAGATCGAAAACACGAAAAAACCTTGAATCATCAGTAATTTGAAAATAAAGCCTTAATAAAACTGTAAAAGGCACTTTTTGTTGCGCATTAATTGTAGAGTAGATCCCTTAATTCTTACCTGCTCAAATCGAGACACACAGCATGTTATTGGCTTTTTTGATATTTCATTGCTACACACACAAAAAAAAGGGAGAGAGGTTCATACCTTGCGAAAAGCTGGGGCCGGTATGATGTGAATGCGGCATTGTACGGTTCGCGTGACAGTTCACCAAAAAACGCAAATGTTGGCACCATAAATCGGGCCATACATCGGGAATGGTTTGACCTACGGACGTGGGGAGGGTCTCATTCGATTCCTCCTGGTATGTTCTTAAAAATAAGTACACATTTAGGCTGCTTCGAGTTGTTCTGAGGTTTTTAGGGATTTTACAAAACTTTGACAGCCCTTAAACGGAACTTTAAATTGAGTGAGAGAGCTGGCTCAAGAATCGGGGCGTCGTCGGACCAAGATGGATTTTTCCTGAAAATTTCAGATCTTTTGCTCCAGCCGTTTGGGAGAAATCGTGCGTACGGCGTATGGCGGACGGACGAAAAAAAAAACACCCTTTGAAACGTAAACCATGAAATTTTCAGGGGGGGTTAGAATTTTTTTTCCAGAGCGATTACAATGGTTTATTATTGAATAATAAACCAACATAGGCCTAAAACGCATCATTCTGCCTTTACTTTTTAAAAAATTTTACCCAGCTTCACCCTGGGTTTTTTCCATATCCCCAGAACCCCCGGTAGGTTGCCCCCCCCCCCCCCACCATTTACATAAATCCTGGATCCGCCACTGAGGTCCAATATTTTTTTTCTTCCATGCTCCCTTCAGCGCAGCTCTAGAAAGACCACAAATATTTCATCTCATTCGAATAAGGGACGAATCTGCCATCATGATATACTGTTATTTTTGATTCGGCGTTCGAAAAAAAAGTATGAACTGATTTTGCCTCATATTTCGTGATTCTCCACACGATGATGTAGGTAATATGAACTTGGACAACATTGTTGTCATTGTTGTCTGTCCTCCACAATTGTCCTGTCATTTACAATTGCAGAATATAGTCTTGGAATTTATATGGTGGGAAATCGGAATCACCGAGAAACGGGGAATCGGAGGGACCAGTTGGTGAAGGAGAAAAGATGTGATTAGGTTTAGGCCACTGCAGTAACATGTATTTCTTGGGACACCGGTAGTGATTCAATATCGGAATCCAATACCATCATAAGGGGTTTCTTTACCAGCATTGATCGACAGCGGTTTCCTTACATACTAGAAGATATCTGGAAGGACGGCTTCCCACTCATGACGATCGAGATTCTGCTGCTCTAGAGGTAGTGGGATTGTTCTCCGAATCGCGGCGTCCTCTCGTTCAATTTGTCCATTACCAACTGGTTCGTAGGGAGATGACAGCTATGGCCACAACACGAATAAGGAGGAATTCTTCTCCGCTAAAATACAAATGGGGGCTTTTTTGTGGATTCTAACAGGGAACTAAATGATTCGAAGGAGAGCGTAGACAACGTATCACTGACGGGTTCTGATATACAGAGGTCTACATAAAAGGATTACTGTAATAAAGAAATTATAAACCTCCTATGTAAAACTCTCAGCATTTATTCCAGATGATGGTTCTGTATTTTATCTTGATTTGCTGGTAGGTAAAAGGGGAATTGATGTTTCCGGACTTCCTTCTAGCAGAGGAAGAGAACGATAATCACGTTGAGTTTTCTGTTTCAGGAGTGAAATGCTAGAAATAATCTCCTCGAACTCCCTCAAAACTTCGGAAATAGTGAGTTCGGTGACATTTACACAGCATGAAATAGAGACGGACGACTCAGGAGCTTCAAACTTGCTCGATTTGTACGAAACTTTCAAATCCAAACACAAACAGCTCAACTCCATGAAGAACGAGTTGAACGCACTGATCCACGACCTGTCCATCATTGAAAACAAAACCTCAGACAACGACGATAGCATGAAACTGGGGCTATCGGAAGACCTGTCCATGGCGATGGGAGAGGCGATTTCGCACCGGGAAATTCTGCAGAGGCAGGCGCTCATGGCGGAAAACGCGCTGCTTCGAGTCAAGTTGGGGCTGTCGGAAAAATTCCGAAGTGATTTCAGGAAGGAAATCGAAGTGAAGCTTGAAGAAGAACTGAAACGGAAGCTGGAGCTGGAACTAGAAGTGAAGAACGTCCAAAAGAAATTAGAAGACACGATTGCGTCGAATGAGGATCTCAACAGACAAGTGGAGAAATACAGAAGTAAATCACGAGCAGCCAGGCACTCTTTGTCAGACACCATCACTCGCATGAAAAGTTCAATTTTTGCGCCTACCGATATTGAAACGAGGAAGAACTCAAATTTCTCTCTGAACGAGTCTTTGCTCTCATATTGGGACCTGATTTGAAAAAAGTTGCATTTGGAAATATACGTACCTCCCATAACAAGTGTTTCAATAATTTTCGCGCATCAAGAGTTTGTTTAATTATTTGGGTTTTGCGAATTCGAAAGACCGCTAAATATATATATTTTTAGACTGGAACAGGGGTTTCAAAACCATGGCCGTGGGCCGGATGCGGCCCACTGAAGGATTTGGCCCGGCCCGCCACCCGCGGACGCCAATGGAAAAAATTGGGCTACTGCCACAACAGAATCAAAAGTCAGCCATTTGACACGGCGAAAGCTAATATATATTTTTTTAAATTGAACAATGGAAGATTAATTATGGAATTGAAAAAAAATGCAATCACTAAAAACTATTTTTTTGTACCTATATTAGGCCTAATTTTGACTTTGTCAAAATCGTCTAGGAATGCCAAAAACACTGATTTCAAGTGTCCGATTTTCAAAAATTTCCAAGGACTAGCCTCCCAGACACCCCTGTTGGTCCGGACCACCACCTCCGCACTATGATATGGCCCGTGGTGCAAATAGTTTGGAGACCACTGTACTAGAAGATCACAAAATTTAAGCCAAAACTGATACTGACAATATACTCAAGTGCAAAAAAATCAATAAACATGCCAAATATTGAATTAATAAAAATTCAAAAGACTGCTAAGCTGGGAGTGGCATATAGCTTCCTCGCCTTCTTTTGAGTAATGAAACTCACAGAGGACCATTTACAGTCTAACCTTCACATTCTTCTGAACCCGGATGAATTAGCCTAGTTATACCGATCTCATTGCTCATGAGCATTGCACCTACTGAACCTAAGCATAGCTTAGAAAATGTTATGAAATTATCAGACCGTTTTTCTCCGATTACAAAGAACATTTGAGTGCGACCGACTTTTAGAACGTGAGTAAATTATGGTTAGTGGATTTCACGTTTACGCATGCGATGACTCATGTGTTAATTTCCGAGCAATGCCAGTCGCATTCTCTAACATTCATCAAAATCATATGAAAGCTGCAGGAGTTGAGCTGAATGTTATAAGGATGTGTGGACACATAGAGCACGCAAAATAGGAGTGGTTTAATTTCTGAGAAAAAAAGTATTCTTTCGAAAGCGAAACAAAGCTTTCCGACAGCTAAGGTAGACATGCCAGCAAAATTACATACATTGGATATTTTATTTTGAAGAACAAAATATTATTTACAGTACGTTTTTTTACTTCAAATTTTGATCCAAACATTTTAGTTTTACAGAAAAAGCTCAAATAAACTGAGCTCAACTGGAATGTTCAAAGGTTCGTTGCATTGTTGACATGTATGAACTTGTATTCTAAGTAATTTAAAAGAATTTCACTTAAATGTAAATGATAATTGGTTCCTCTTCCTTCAAAATTTTAGTGGCTTTGATGACATTTAATTATCGTTGACATGTTCATGGCATCGTAAGATGACAAATGCACACTGATCGGCGTCATGGACCGAAATGAAAAAAAGGTTCCAGTTCTAAAGCAAAATCGTATGAGGGAATTTTACAAAATTATCGTATTATATTATGTATTATATTGTTACATTGTTGCAAATATATATATATATTTGCGAATTTAACATATAAAGAAAACAGAAGAAAGATTACAGTTAATATTTCGGCTACTGCCTTTTTCAAAACTTTTTAGGAGAAACGAGAATGATACAACAGGTCGTTGTTGTGGGATTGGTTGCTTGATTTCTTCGTTGATGCTTTTCATAACCAACCGGCAACAACAATTGATCTTGGGGTTGTATCCATTTTTTCTCCTTGCCTCATTTCCCAGCATGTTGGCACTTTATTGATTTAAATTGAGCCCAGGTGGTTTGTTGGCTCCCAAAATTCGTACGTGTGCCCTCTCTGATTGCTGAAGAAGCCGATCATTCCCCTTTGGCATGGTGCGTAAAACTTTTACGCCATAGCAGTCGTCGAATGAGGCTTGATGGGTCTGAGCGTGGAGGGCTACAGGAAGCTGCCGGCTCTGACTTACTGAGGCCCTATGGTTGTTCATCCAGATGTTGAGAGGCGTCGTGGTTTTGCCAACGTAAAAAGCTTCTGGGGGCGAACATTTCTTGCAGATGAGTTGATAGACACACATCCTAGATTGGCACTCTGATGAACCCCGGCACTTATATGAGTGATTGGAGTTTGAGGAGGAGAAAGTAGAGCTCTCAATCACCAGATTGCACAATCTACACCTTGGCCTTCTACAAGGATGTGTCCCTGGCTGTTGAAATTCCTCTGGCTGCAGATCCGAGTGTCGATGAGACAAAATCTCGCCAATCTTCTTCCCTTGCCTGTAGGCAACACGTGGTGTCTCGGAGAAAACTTCTTGTGTCTGGGGATTTGAAGATAGGATGGTATGGAGCTCTCGGAGTATGCCATTGATCTTCTGTGCTCCGAAAAAGAATGTTGTGACCAATGGCA